>JAJHZJ010000379.1:908220-1018463 GCA_023548195.1 Bettongia penicillata ogilbyi | reverse complement strand
CATCACTATCATTTTCTATTCGCTTCAGAAATTCGACATAATTAAGCACCACACTAAGTTTCATAGTACTTAAGTCTTACATGGGATTATGGAATTATCAATGGGACCTCTATGTACCAACTGTGAACAATATGTGGTACCATCAAGTGGGCCCCCAGAGGTGAGGAATTCAGGTTTATTTGCTCATGGCTTTAATATTTGATTACTGTCCAAAACTTACCCATGTTATCTGAACTAACTGGGTTAGAAACCACAGGAGGATTCCTCTTTAAATAAATTCAGCATTTTCTACTTGGAAGGAGAATGGCCTTTTTGGTGGTATTTTAATGTTTCCAAATCTAGACTTGCTGGAGCCAGAAAGTTCTGAGGTGTTAAAAATTGTTCTTAGGAAAACAAACATCTAATCAGAATTTTCCAGAAATTTGGTTCAGATTGTTCTATAAAGGAATCATTTCAGCTTAGAGCCTAGTGGGTGTTTTTTGTTTTGCTTTGGTTTGGTCTCTAATGGGAGTTTGGTGCATGTGCAGACCCCAAGCAACAATCTTGTGTCCTTTCCACTAGCTAAAGGGATCTACACATGCACCAGATTCCCAACACATTTTGTTTTGTTTTTATTTTTCTAAATTATTTTGCTGATTCTTTCTTAGTGATTGGCTAGCTATAGATTGTAGGTTTCAAATGCAGTATCACTAACTCATCTTTGAGGATATGCAGAAGGTTGATCTACAAGTCACTTTTTGGTTTTCACAGATTTTTAAAAATGCTATCATGGTGTATTTATTTCTATGCTTTTATACCTCCATGTTATAAAGAATATAGTATCCTCAGCCTTCCTCAGTCTGCATTAAGGCACATGTCTCTTTGCATGGAAACAAATGGTAACAAGATTCTGGAAGCTGTGAGATCCTCATAATGGTAGGAAGACTTTTCAGGTCAGCTTTTGTTTGTACCCCTTGACACACTCTGCTGTCCTCTCCAACTACAACCAAAGCCTAAGCCATTAAGACTTGCCTTGTATGGTTGTGCATTGCAGTCAGTAGCACTTGTGGACAATTCTAGTTTTTTGTGCCATGTTTTTTATTTTTTGTTTTTAATTTATTAAACACTTCTGGAATATGGTCTCCTGAATATAATAAAATCCCCCAAATAATTCAACAGTGCTAAGAGAGAGAAAGACTCTTCGTAGAAAGCTTTTAAAAGATTTATGTGCTTGCATCCCAGAACCTCTGAAAATGGTAAAATTAAAGTAGCCTCTCTGCTTTACTGTCATCTGAAAGAGGCTGGCATAGAGTCTCCAAAGAGCATCTGTAGTGTCATGGTTTTACCCCCAGGCTCTTGAGGTTGTATTGCCTCCTATAAATTCAAATTCCTATATTTATTCAATGCCTTCCATTCAGTAATTCTCAATAAACTCCAAAGTTTCCTTGAAGGGAGGGTAGGGAAGAACTTGCTTAGTGTTTAAATAGACAAAGAAAACCTTGCTCTTCACATATGACATTCATCATGCAGGGGGAAGATCTTTGTATTCCTCATGAAAAAATTGTGACTTTGAAACAGCTAATAACTGAAAAAAACTGGGTTTATTTATTGTCATCAAGGAGGGTTAATATGATGAGAATCAGGCCAAGTAGGGGTAATCGTTATACAGTAGAAAATCTTTATTCTACCCCCAAGCTGTCTATGTACCATGTTGGTTCAACTGCAGAGGCAATGCTGATTCTACCCTTGAGTGCTATGTAAACTTGGTTTAGTTCATTTTCCCTGACAAGAAGTATTTGTCAGCTCTTCTTTCTTAGAAGTTCTAACATAGATAGTTTGAACACAATTTGATTTTCCTCTTTGCATCTAAGCTGATATTAATATTGAGATGTAAGGCATTTTCTGCCCTCAGAATGGGAGTCATCAAGAGGTTTTTTGAGAAAAGATTAGCGATTGTCATATTTGATAGTTTTTGGGGTGGGAAGTAGTGGGGAAATGATTATTTCTGAGTTGTTTACAGAGTTCCCTTTATTTTAATGGAAATACTATGTGATGGCAGGTACATTCGGACTTTCTAATCATTGGTTCACATCTGATCTGAACTATTTTGCAGTATAATATTGTGAAGATTCCCAACTACAGTCCAAGAATTCCTTTACTGAAAATTGAAGTTGTCATGACTGATCAACTCAACATGATCTAGACAGGACTTTTCTCATATTAAAGAGGATAAACAGTGACAGTTTGAACCATGTAATCCTGTTAGGGGTTTTCTTTAGCATCACGTCATCGCACATAATTATAAAAGAGCTACTCATGAGTGAAATAGGCCTACAAGAGAGCAAGGCCTTCAGCCCTGGGTTGGCTGATCGGGCTTTTTTTATAGTTACAGAAGACAGCCCAGCAAGTGGAAAATTTACTATTTGGTTACATAATGAAAGGCTTCAGGAATAGTCCAGAACTCTTTGTGAATTTCCAACTATGTTAGCCTCAGGATCTGATACCTGATGAGCTTTCTAAGTAAGTACAGTAATCTTTAAGCGTAGAGTTTTCTCTTTTTAGGCTATAATATCTTGGCTCATAAACACAGTTACGGAACATCCATTTTTTTTTAACCTACCTACTTTGGAGTCCCCAGGGTAACCTTTTAGAAAATACTGCACATAAGCTGTGCTACTACTGGCATGCATGACAAATCTTTCCACATTGCTTAGAATGTGCTTTGAACCTGCCTTTCCAATCTTGCTGATGGCCAAATGCAAATAGAACCAGAATTTCTTTTTTTTTTTTTTCTTTTTGAGGAGAAATGTTGGGGGTGGGGGTTTGGGGAGGTGTTATTTTATTAAAAACTAGAATCTCTTGAATGCAAGTAACATTTCTTTATAAGGTAACTTTTACAAACATTTGCTTATCCCCATTGAACCTCTATATAAATTTCTTCTATTATTGCAGAGGTTGTATGTAACTTGACCAGCAATTTCATCCTAGGAAATTCCCAGGGTTGTAAGTGTGTAAGCCCTCTGTGACTAGGAGTCAACCAGGCCTCTTAAGAGTTTCTGTTCCTTGACCACATGGTCATATATCTAGTATGAGCCAGAGGCTGAATTTAAACACCAAACTTCCTAACTTTGCTGAATTAACTACCTGATTAACTCTTGGGAGTGGGAGTTGGGAAAAAGAGCTTATAACTCTTCCTCAAATGTCCACTTCATACACTATTATTCTCTTTAAACTTATTACATTAGAGTATTGGTCAGCCATTGTGTGTGAAGAGACTCTTGAAACAATTTAAAATATAAGTTAGTGATTGTTTATTGATAAAATAAAAAAAAATGCTTCTATCAAAGGCACTTCAGATTTTTTCTGTGTCTCCCATTGCAGATTCACACTTTCTCTGATGCTAGTCTGTGTGACCTTGGGCAAGTTAATCTTCCTTGGCATCCTCATCTGTAAAATGAGGGGGAGGAACTATATATGGCCTTTGAGGGTTGGTTGCACCCCTAGATCTATGATACTATGATTGGCCTGTTCTCCTGGAGGGGTACTGACTATAGTTTAGACAGAGCACTTGCTTGTGAATCCCAGTTCCTATAATGCAGTTTTTTTCTTTGCTTTGATTCTAAAACAAGATGGTCCTTTAAAAAATATGCACACACCTGCATATCTGTATACATACATGTGTATGTACACCTGTGCACATGCATGCGTATGCACATGTATATTATAAAATAGAAATACATACATACATAGAAAATAGAAAGCAGAAATATATATCTACTTTCTAATGCTGAATTCATATATAGATCCTCAGGCATTTAAATTATAGCATGCTCATATCATATTTTGCTGGTTGTTTTTTTTTTCTTTTTTAATAGAGTTTCTTCAGGTTGTTAAAATAACTGTCTCAAATAATTCTTTTTTGCTCTTACATTTCAGTGGCAATTTCTTTGTGTTGGTGAGAATTAAGAGACACACAGCTTACCATGTCCTGACATGTTGGTTTTATAGGGAAATCAAAACTGGTACCTTTCAATTAACTCCTTTATTTCTTTCATCTCAAAATTGATGGCTTGAAATTGTGTGGAAGAAAGAATAATTGGTTTCTTAAAAGTACCTTAATTCCCCCAAATATTCCTTCAACCATAACAAAATGAGCTGAGAACATTGTTCCTTTGGGGACTCGAGGGAACCAGCTGACTCAGTAGGGGAAGAGCTTATGCCTATGCCTGGATTCCATAACTCTGTCTGGTAATATCATGTATATAGATCACTTGAGGGGGAGCAGTATTTGACTTGCAAGTGTCAGGGCCTGGAGTGCATTCTACCCAGAAACTGGGATGTTGAAGGGTGAGCATGGGGTGTGGAGGGGTGGTGGAAAAGAATGAGTTGTTTTGGTTTCCCTGTCTCCTTTCATATAAATAGAAGGAGACATTTTATATGCTCATGAGATACAGTTTGTAGAATGGTATTGGGGAAGAATTAAGCAGTTTCAACTGAATTGCTTGCTATTTCACATTTGTTTGTTTCATGGTAACTCTTTAGAAGGAATTATTTGATTTTTGACCAAATGTGATGTATTATTTTTTATATTTTGTTATAATTTAGATCTATGTACTTTTGTCTACCTTATTGAAATAAAACAAAAAATAAAGATACCAATAAAATTTTCAAATAGATATATTTTCAGTAATTTTATATAAAGTAATTTGGCACATGGATAGAGGTTATAGGGAGCTATGAGAAGAGGCAGAGAAGTCTGCAGGTCATAGATCTGATGGTGCTGGTTGAATGTATGAAAATGATTTTTATTTTGCATTTCATCCATTTCGTCATTCACTCCCTGCTGTATATCCATACTCATAAGCACAATTTACAGTCATTATCCGACATGTGTCCTTGATTAAGGGTAGATTTTTGTGGCAATTATATCTATTTAACTCTAATCTTTTCTTTTTTTGCAAAAAAAAAAAGGGTGAGGGAAGAATTAAGATTATTATTCCTCTTGTTACCAGTTTTACTGACATCTCTTTCTTTTTGTTCTACAACAGATCAAGAATTGAGCTGAATTGAGATGCTCACAGGCTGAACAACGCTGACCAGAACTGCAAAAAAGACAGAAGCCTTGCCAGTTCATTGTGGTTTCTGTTGGTAGTTAGCACGTTGGCATCACCTATTACCTATTAGGGAAAAAAAATCAGCTACTGCATTTTAGTGCACATGGAGGAAGGCAGTAAAGAAGGCAAATCAAGAAGGATAATGAGACTGGGGCTTTCCTAGCTGATTACCAGGAAACAACAGGAAGAGGATTGTTTTACTGTTCTCCTTCAGGACTTTACTCTTGCTTGAGTGTTGGACACTAAAAGCCGGTTTTCTGCCTTTTCAGTTTTTCCACCTGCCTTTATTATTTCCCATCCCCCAGCCACGCTACATTTTGTTTCTTTACTTCAGAGATGGGCCTAAAGACTACAAAGTGGCCTAGCCACAGGGCTTTGCTTCTGAAATCTTGGGTTATCATTTCCCTGGGGCTCTACATGCAGGTTTCTAAAAACATGGCATGCCCCAGTGTGTGCCGCTGTGACCGGAACTTTGTCTACTGTAATGAGCGAAGCTTGACCTCAGTGCCTCTTGGGATACCGGAGGGCGTAACCGTACTCTACCTCCACAATAACCAAATTAATAATGCCGGATTTCCTGCAGAACTGCACAATGTACAGTCGGTGCACACAGTCTACCTGTATGGCAACCAACTGGATGAATTCCCCATGAACCTACCCAAGAATGTCAAGGTTCTGCACTTGCAGGAAAATAACATTCAGACTATTTCCCGAGCAGCTCTTGCTCAGCTTTTGAAATTGGAAGAGCTTCACCTGGATGACAACTCCATCTCTACAGTAGGTGTGGAAGATGGGGCATTCCGAGAAGCTATAAGTCTCAAGCTGTTGTTTCTGTCTAAGAATCATCTGAGCAGTGTGCCTGTTGGCCTCCCTATAGATTTACAAGAACTGAGGGTAGATGAAAATCGAATTGCTGTTATATCAGACATGGCCTTTCAGAATCTCACAAGTTTGGAGCGTCTGATTGTGGATGGTAATCTCCTTACCAATAAGGGCATTGCTGAGGGAACTTTCAGCCATCTTTCAAAGCTCAAGGAATTTTCTATTGTGCGGAATTCCTTGTCCCACCCTCCACCCGATCTCCCAGGTACGCATCTGGTCAAGCTTTACTTACAGGATAACCAGATAAACCATATCCCTTTGACAGCCTTTTCCAATCTCCACAAGTTGGAACGGCTGGATATTTCCAACAATCAGCTGCGGATGCTTGCTCAAGGGGTCTTTGATAATCTTTCCAACCTGAAACAGCTCACTGCACGGAATAATCCTTGGTTTTGTGACTGCGGTATTAAATGGGTCACAGAATGGCTCAAATTCATTCCTTCATCTCTTAATGTACGTGGTTTTATGTGCCAGGGACCAGAACAGGTCAGAGGCATGGCTGTCAGGGAGCTGAACATGAATCTGTTGTCATGCCCTACCACTACACCTGGATTATCTCTCATTACCCCACCTCCAAGTATTGTTCCTCCAACCACACAGATTCCTACTCAGACTGCAGCCACCCCTAGCAGAAATTATACTCCTTTGACACCCACTGTATCTAAACTCCTCCCCACTGTGCCTGACTGGGATGACAGAGAAAGGGTGACCCCTCCCATTTCCGAACGGATCCAACTCTCAGTCCATGCTGTGAATGACACTTCCATTCAAGTCAGTTGGCTTTCTCTCTTTACTGTGATGGCATACAAACTCACCTGGGTGAAAATGGGCCATAGTCTGGTAGGGGGCATCGTTCAAGAACGGATAGTAGGTGGTGAAAAGCAGCATCTGAGTCTGATCAATTTAGAGCCCAGATCAACCTATCGGGTTTGCTTAGTGCCACTGGATGCTTTTAATTACCGAGCTGGAGAAGACACCATTTGTTCTGAGGCGACTACTCATGCCTCCCATTTAAACAATGGCAGCAACACAGCTTCCAGCCATGAGCAGACAACTTCTCACCATATGGGTTCCCCCTTTCTTCTGGCAGGTTTGATTGGGGGTGCAGTGATATTTGTACTGGTGGTTTTGCTCAGCGTTTTTTGTTGGCACATGCACAAAAAGGGGCGCTACACCTCCCAGAAGTGGAAATATAACCGAGGCCGGCGGAAAGACGACTACTGTGAGGCAGGCACCAAAAAGGACAACTCCATCCTGGAGATGACAGAAACCAGCTTTCAGATTGTCTCCTTAAATAATGATCAGCTCCTTAAAGGAGATTTCAGACTGCAGCCCATTTACACCCCAAATGGGGGCATTAATTACACAGACTGCCACATTCCCAACAACATGAGATACTGCAACAGCAGCGTTCCAGACTTGGAGCACTGTCACACGTGATATCGTGGGGGGGCAGGGAGACACCAAGTGAACAGTGAAACTCTTGAGAACACACACACACAAACACACATGTGCGAGCATAGAGACACACACAAATTACATTTGATAAATGTTACACAGATGCATTTGTGCATTTGAATACTCTGTAATTTATACGGTGTACTATATAATGGGATTTAAAAAAAAGTGCTATCTTTTCTATTTCAAGTTAATTGCAAACAGTTTTGTAACTCTTTGCTTTTTAAATCTTTAAAAAAATGTTGCTGAAGTACTGTACAGGGTTGTACAATGAGAACCCAATGCCATGGCAAAGGAAAAAGTGATTCTTCCGTACATTAACCATTTTGCTGTTGAAGCTGTCAAAAGAGATTTCCTTTTTCAGAGCCACTGGTCAAGGTCCAAGTACAAATTAGAGTGGATTCATTAGGATAGGATAATTTAATTTTTATTTTTTAAAAAATCTAACCAAGCGATTCCTTGCTATTTCTGCACTTCCCAAGGTTTTTTTGGGAGGGGGTTGTGAGAGTAGAAATTATAAGACCAAGGGATGGGCAAATTGTAACAAAATTCTGGTTTGACCCAGTGCAGGAAATAACTGCTGAATCACAAGGAAAGAACTTCATTCTCGTGAGATAATTTGGCCCACTTGGCAAAGCCCAAGAGGATTAATTAAAATTTCAAAAAACCTGAAAACTTTGGAGGTGGCTGGGTAAATGGTTTTTAAAAAATCATCATAGTGTCCCAACCCTAAGTAATTTGACAGAGTTAGAGATCAGAGTTACATTTGATTCAGACATGTTGAGGAGCTGATGATCCCCAAAGAAAAGCAACTCCCTTTAAAAATGTTTATGTTCAAATTAAGTATAAGGCTAAACCAAATTCAACTGAAAAGTTTTCCAATACATTGTTTTAAGAGAGAGACTAACAAAATAGGGTAAAAGAAATGCAAAATTAAATTATTTTTGATAAAGAAGATTATTTTGGAAAATTCAATATGGCTGTGTCTACATGACTGAGCAACTGAGTGGAGGAAAAAAAGTCATTCAAACTAGATTTTTTTGTTGTTGTCATGTAGTTTAAAAAAAATCTTGAAATAGTTATTTTACTTAATCATTTACTTTTAAGCCAGTTGTATTGGTCTCATGTAGACAGAGCTCAAACTCATGCCTTTCCTTCTCTCAATTACTTGTCTTCCATTCAGACATTTTTTTGGGGGAAAACCCCACAAAATTCTGTTAATTTCACTCCATTTGGTTCTCATCTTTCCTCTGTTTTTCAGGAAAAAGTTATTTATGACACTCTGGGATGCACAAAGACTCACCTAAGTGCACCTATAGCTTATGAAACTTTTGTCCGTTATCACAGCTAATAGTAGATCATAGATCCTAGAGTTAGAGTTAGGAGGGACCTTAGAGGTCACTATTAAGGCCTACCAGTGCTGGCCAAAAACATTATATATATTTATATATTCTCCCCTCCTCTCCCAAGGAATGCCTAGGTTTGACAAATACATTGAGTTTCTTTCCATTTTGCAGTTTATATTTAATTGATGGAAAAATGAGCAAACTGAATGTTTTATAAATTTTTCTGCCTAATCCTGTCATAGCATGGGAGAGAGCAAAAGGGAGATTAGGAGAAGAATATGATATGCTATGATTTTGAAGCTCTGTCCCTTCTTCACAGAATTCCATGTGATCCTTGGGAGGCCTAATCATTTTCTCCTTTTCATCACCAAGATGTAGAAGGGCTGTGGATGGAGATGGTAGGCATTATCTGAATGTTTGCATCCTTTTGAAGTTCTAGTTAAAAAAAAAAATCAAATTTAGAAATTTCAATCTATATTATGTTTTCTTTTTATTTCTCTTGCTATAACAGGTATTTTAGGGAGCCATATGGCAAGGGTCACAGAGTTGTCTTTGTTTTTATTTTGTTTTGTTTTTAAAGGAAGAAAACAAGCTGTGATGTGTCTTCTTTGTGTAACCTTAGGTATAAAATGCTATGCAAGTTTTTTTTTTTCTTTATAGTAAAAGCCTTATTTCCTCAATACTTTCTCTCTCCCCAGTATGTTTTAACTCCTTTGGCCCTTTGGGATAAACAAAAAAATGTAACTAGTTATATATTGTTATAGATATCAGTGCACCAGTGTGCATTCAGCCAAGGTTGAAATTTCAGGCTTTGTATGAATTCTGGAGTGACTGAGATTTCCAGGGTAGTCTAGCAGCTCAACTCTTGGGTTACTTACTTAACAGTCTCTATAATAAGAGTGCAAGGGGTTAGGATGAGCAATGAAAAGAGCCCAGTCTGGAAAATTCAACTAAATACCCAGGGCGTTCTCACCTAATCACTTCAAGGTTCCAACATGCTTAGATTTCATAGACAACAGTATACTTTCAGGAAGGATGCTTTGGCGTTTTATTAAATATAGAATCACAATACTACTCATTTATCCTCATACAAGTTCACTCCCAAAGGGCCTCTGGCCACTGAGAATCAAAACTCAAGATGAGTGGGTTTCCTATTTTCTTAAATTTTTCCATGGCCTACACAGTATGTGGGATTATCTGACACTAGCAGGTACAACAGACTTCTTGGCCTAGAGAATGAGTTACAGTTGCCTGAATGGGTACCAAGCCCATTGTGTTAGAAAGATGAGTTGTAAAAGTTCCATTTACTGTTAACTTTGCTCATTTAGATTTTCTTTATGACATAGCAGATACTCTGTTGAAAACAGGATCCTTTTTGAATATGGTATTTGGGAATCTCACCTCACACTAAAAGATGTCATGTAATAGTGTTATGTTCTATAATAGACACATGTTGCTGTTGCCTCACCATAGGACTTGTGTTTCAAGTTATATTTTGAATGTGGCCATATTTGTGCAAACCTGTCTGCATCCTAACTTGGTCTCTCCTGTGGTTGATGTACACTGGGAGATAGGTGGTCAGGAGTAAATGTGAAGCCAAATACATAAAGTAGAAGGATGTTCACTGGTTCATGCATAAAGTAATACCTATGGTCTTGACTTCCGTGGCATGGTGTTTTAGCCAACTGAGTTAATTTGATTCTTTTTGTATACATTCAGAAATATGTGACTCTCTCCTGGCAAAGAAGAAATACTAAAAAGAACAGAAATAAATCAATATCTAATGACAGTCATTATCTGTACCCATGATTGCCAGTTAATAATGATGATGTTTGGGAAAGAGATTTATGATGGAGATGCTGCAAACTTCCCTCCCAGTGTCAACAACATTTGTCTATTGAATTTGCAAATTTGGTGTATGTGTTAGCAGGAAGAGACACCTGGTGTTTCCCTGCCTTTACTTTCCCAGGGCTTCTGAACAAGCATACTGCTAGTGAAATGCATTCTCCCTTGTGAGCACTATTATATTTTCTAATTATCTGAATGTTTGTGGAAGATATATTAGAAGTTTCCCCCAAGGTGAAGAAAGATACAAGCTGACTGGTCTGAGAAAAAAATAAAAATAAAAAACACCTAATGAAGGAGCCAATATTACAGCTCCATTTTCTCCTAAAGCAGATCATAATCTTTTTAAGTCATTTCATGGGCGTTAGAAAATTCCTCCCCACTGGGAGAAAACCTCTTCATGTTGTGAGCAAAGCATCCATACAGATCACGAGGCAATATTGTTGAAACCCACAGGGAGAACAAATAATGAATTTTATCTACCAATCTCAGCAGCGGGTTCAGCCTCAGCTATTGACAGCGAAGTGGTTAATTTCCATTTAATCTTTTGTTCATAGCATTTCTTTATTCTTATAATGAGGAGACATTAAAGTTTTACTTTAGAACATGAGAATAATGGTTTTACTCATGACTTACCTTCCAGCCATACGAAAAAGCAAAACAAAAGTGAGTGCCCCAAAGACAAAACAAAAATAACTCTAATGCTAAGCCTCATGTGGCCTTGCCTGATGCTTCTTTTCACATAAGGAATCTAGAGTTTTCATCCTTCCCCAGTGATGCAACAGGAGTCACTTTGGTCCCTGTAGTTGCAAGGGAAACTGATTGAATAAAGGTTGACAAAACAGTGATACTGTATATATAATGGAATCAAAAGGCTTGGTTGTTATTATTTCCCTAGTAGCACACCCACCAGAGTAGCACAAAGCAGGGCCGTAGAGGTTTTAGATTTTTCTGGTATTTAAAAACCTCCCTGGGGCATTGGAAAGCTATTCCCTAGGATGTAAAATGTGTATCAGTTTAGAGGCAAAATGAGGCATTAGGCCAATATGTGTCCCTGATATAAGCAGAGTGGCATAAAATGTACTCATTAAAAGTTTATCATGTTGATTTCTTGTTGATTGAGCCATATGTTGATTTGGTTCTTGTTTGCCTTGACATGGGACTTCAAGGGGCTGGAAAACCTGCATCATACATCTTCTGAGATCTACCATGTTGCACATGTTAACTTCAAGACTTCACTCTACACTATACAGTACCTTGTTGATATATTAAGTAAAGACTTATTTTAAAAAAAAAATAGTGTGTTTATTTGAGCTGGTTCATTGAAATGCAGTAATCATAGTTGTTTTGAATAGGAGAAATGAAAAATGGTCCTGGATGATATAGGAGGATGATAGGAATAAATTGGATGATAGGATTTTCATTTTCTTGTATCCATGATATATGTAACTTTATTTTAAAGGCCAGTTCATGGTTGGTTTTGAGATGCTTTTTAATTTCCTGACAAGGGTTTGTGTGCTTCTATGTGTATCTTTCCAATATCACTGGTATACAGGGCATATCCTTTTTTAGGGGAATAAAATAATCTCATACAAATATTTTTCTGCTTTAATGCTAGAATACTCCTTTACCAGATTCCAAATGCCACATACACCATTTGTTAATAGCTCACATGTATATGACCCTTTGTGATTTCCAAAGTCTTTTCCTCACAACATCTGTATAAAGTTGATGAAGAAACTGAGGTTCGACATGTTGCCTAAGCTATTTTAAGTGTTGGAACTAGTAGACGAATCTATATCTTCTAACTCCATTGTTTATGTATACCATACTTTCATAGTTATAAGTATGTACTTTCCTTCTTTGAAATGCTTTACATCAAGTTAAACTTTCTGTTCTCAATGGGTTACATTGTACCTATCCTTATACATTTGTATATAATGTATATATCACATATAGAATTGTGTATGTGTGTATATATGTATACACACATGCATGCACACACATATATCCCTAGATTTATATTACTTGCCTATTAACTATTATTCAGAAACCAATTCTTTACTTAATGGATCATTCTCATCCATTTTCTGGCCATTAGTCTACTCCATGACTGGGTTATTTTGACTCAGGAAATAGAGATGAATTTGTGATTTAATTCATTAAGCATTTATGAAATGCCTAGGTACCAGGCACTATACTAGACCTTGAGAATACAATTTCTGTCCTAAAATAGCTTCTACTCTGGGAGGGAGGAGAAACAGAACCTGAGATAAGTAACAACTTTTAAAAAAGTGATTTCAAGAAGTGACTAAGAGCACTGAGCCTGGTAGGATCAGGAAGCATTTTAATCCTTAACAGAATCTCTGTTGGAAGGTTTTACTCCAGGAGACAATAATATTTAGTGACTAAAATGAGGTTTGGGGAATAGGATGCTATCCTACTCCTATGTTAAAAATGACTGGTCTTATAGGGAATATGAGGGCCAACTCATCCATTCTCTTCATATTTTCAGGAAGAACTAAGATTCTGTGATTCTAACTACTTCATGCCTGCTTAGTATAGCCATCTACTGAGTCCTACCCTTGGAAATAACAATAGCTACCTTCTATATAGCACTTTGAGGTTTGCAAAAAACTTTTAAAATGTTATCTCATTTGCTTTTCGCAGTTCTATGAGATAGGTGCCATTTCACAGATAAAGCAGAAACTGAGTCTTAGGTTGAGTGATTTGTGCAGGATCACACAGCTAGTCAATATTTCTGTTAGGATTTGAACTTAGCTCTCCCTGAGTCTAAATCAAGCCCTCAGCAGAGATTTAGACAGGTTTTTAGAACCACTTTTATTCTTCTAACTTCTCACTAAGCCCTTATAATTGATAAGATAGCATAAAACCTTCTTAGAAAACCAAGTTTAACTGCTTCTCCCCCACCCTCACCTTTGTCTAAAGATGTGAATAATTTTTCAGAAGATAGACTGACTATCCTTTTCTTAAAGAATTTATATATATATATATATATATATATATATATATATATATGTATATATGCAATGATTATGTTCACAGAATACATTGTTTTGGAAATTACTTCCTCTGTTTTTTGATGCTTACTTGTGATTTCATTATCTAGGCAACTCAGCATTTCCAAAACGAACTTATCTTTTTCCCAAAACCCTTTTTTTTCTCCTTCCCTACTTCCCTGTTACTGGCAAGGGAACCACCACTTTCCCAATTGCACAGCTAGGCACCATCTTTAACTCTGTATTTTCCCCCCAATCTCCATACAATCCATGACCAAGTTCTGTCAGTTTTACCTTGTTAATGTTTCTCACACATGCCCACTTCTATGACACTGCCTTCATCATGATGATGATGCACTTTCTGCTTTAACTATTGTAATATCCTGCTGTTTGATCTCCCTCTCACAAGTCTCACTGCTCTGGTCCATCATCCACTCACATGTCAAAATAATCTTCTTTAAAGTGCAGGAGTGACCATATCACAGCCCCCAAAGCCCATTCCATAAAGCCGCGTTGCTCCATACTACCTCTAGGATAAAATAATAAAACACTTTGGTAATCAAAGCCATCCTTAATATGCCCCCACTTACTTTTACGGTCTTCTTACATGCTTCCCCGCTTATCTCCAGATCCATTAACTGGCCTCCTCTCTGTCCCTTGAACAAGACACTCCATTACCCACTCCACACATTTTCACTGACTATCCCTTGCTTAGAATGTTCTTCCTCATCACCACTTCCTGAGTTTCCTGGTTTCCTTCAGATCCCACCTTCAACAGGAAACCTTTCTTGATCCCTCAATTCTGGTGTCTTCCCTAGGTTGATTATCTCCATTTTAGCTTGTTCATATGTAAGTTGTTTATATATTGCTTCCTCCATTAGACTGGGAGCTTCCTGAGAGTAGGGACTATTTCTTTTTTGCTCTTCTTTGTGCCCCCTACACACAGCACAGTGCACTTAATTTTTATTGAATTGAGAAAAATTCCCAATAAAAATAGAGGTTGGCGTCATTTCTGCAAGTTGTGACTTTCCATGGCTAGTCAACATGTATTTCAGAGACAGGACTTAAGCCAAACTTCCTGATTCCATAACTGGTTATTTCTGTTGGGGACTGAGGGAGCACCCTTAATCATATCTTATTCTTAAACGCTGATATGGTGAAAGTTCATCTTAACTATCCCTATGACCATCATACTTTTATTTTACTTGAAACAAAGTCTCAAATGAAATTATTAAATGTAATTATATTTGGGTGGCCCAGAAGTCATGAGAACTTCAGTGGTTAATCTACTTTACATCTGAAGCAAGGTTAGCAATCTCCCTAAAGATTCACAAATTTTAAAATATACTAGGACCATGTCAAATTGACTTTCATTATCATAGACTTTAAGATTTATGCTCACTATTCTCCTTGAATAAAGAGAAGATATGTTATCTTTATGGGATGTTATTAAGTTTTGAGTATCCCCAACTTTACAAATGAGGTTTACATTGCTAAAACTAGAAATTATTTCATCAAGTACATCCTAATTGTTGATCAGTGTGGATCTTGTTTCAGAGTATGTATAAAAGATGAAAGTCTCCATGTCTTGTTAAAGAATTGCTAACATAATAACAGGTTCATAATGTACACCATAAAAACCATCAACATTAGCCCCAAATCTTCCATTTTTATGGATAAGTATACTGGCACTGTTCTCCTGAGCCATAGAGTCAAAACCACCAAATTCGATGTACCAACCTATTTCTTGTTCTGGCAGCTAATTTTTTTTAAAAAAGTATAATAATGGCTAGCATTTATATAGTGCCTGTTATGTGCTCAGCACTGGAATGTCTCTTTTGATTCTCAAAACAGCCCTGGGAAGTAGGTGCTATTATCCTCATTTTACAGATGAGGAAACTGAGGCAAACAGATTAAGTGACTTGCCCAGGATCACATAGCTAATAAGTATCTGAATTCAAATTTGAATTTAGATCTTCCTGACTCCAGGACAGTCTATCTGTCCCTCGAGTCACTGAGTTGCCCTTTTCCTAGTGCCTTTTTTCAAGGCCTCATCCTTTCTGTTTCCAACAAGGATGAGGTCCCCAATGTACATTTCCTGTATCTCTTTGGGTAAATTACTTAACTTTTCAGAGACCCAGGCAACTCTGAGTTTCAGAGATTACAGAGCAGGTACCAAAACAGTTTGGTCAGAGTTTTCTTATCAAAAGTTCTCTATAAAGACAAAATGGCAATTCCAATACCAAAAATAGGAACAGCGAAAAATGCCACCTGTCTTGTATCCCTTTCATCTATATCTTTTGGTGGGATAGGGTGATCACAGAATTTTGAGCTACAAGGGACCTTAAAAAATTATCTTCCCCAACTGTCTTGTATCATATGTGAGAAAACTAGGACTAGATAGGTTAAGTGATTGATCCAAGGTAGATAAATAATTAAATAACCAAAATTCAACTCAAACTCAAGGATTTCTGACTCTAAATTGTTACAGTAGTTAACCAGGACATATCTGCCTTTGTCTCTCACCCTTGTTAAATACCTGGATGAGCAGGGCTCATCCCTAGAGATTTTTGAACAATTTTCCCTGTATCATATAGGATCCTTGACATGGTTGGTTGCTGTCCTTCATTCTTGGAGAGGACCAAAATGGCATCACTATGATAAAGTGAAATTTCAGTGTGTCTGACTGTGGCTGATCAGACCAATGAGCTCAGAATGCTCTACCTCTGGTTGAACACAGATAGTCCGGGTGAATATTTGGGGTGGATACCCCAAATTTGTTTATCCTACATTTACTCTGTGCTGTCTCAATTCTGCTTTGCTCAAACAGCACAGCACCCTTTCTGATGTGGGCACACCATGCTGAGTGAGCAGTAATGTGCCAATGTCTCCTATATTGTGCAGTCAAATCCGAAGTTCTTGAAAGAGACCTTGAGAAGGTCCTTGTATCGCTTCGTCTGACCACCATGCGATCACCTGCCCCATGTGATTTCTCCATAAAATAGTCTTTTTGCAAGCATACATTTTGCATTCAAACAAAGTGGCCAGCCCGTTGGAGTTGCTCTCTCTGAAACATCATTTGAATGCTTGGCAGTTCAGCTCAATTAAGGACTCCAGTGTCTGGTACCTTATCCTGCCAGGTGATGCTCAGAATCTTCCTAAGACAGTTCAAATGGAAGCAATTCAGTTTCCTGGCATGGCGCTGGTAGACCATCTATGTTTCATAAGCATACAACAATGAGGTAAGCACAACGGCTCTGTAGACCTTCAGTTTGGTAGTCTGTCTAATACCTCTTCAATGATACATTAAAATTATATACCTATAAGAACTAAATTTTCCCCAAGTATGTATAAACTGTTCATAAACCATGCCAACAAAACCAAATAAAAGGGGAAATTTTGATATTTTTTCCCTTCATTTCCCTAAGGCCACATTTTTTTATTTCTTTATTTTTGCTTACCCTGGTGGTAGTGGCTCATTAGATCCTAGATTTAAAACCAGAAAAAAAATCTACACTAATGTTGTAGATGAGGAAACAGGCCTAGAATTGTTAAATTGCATACCTGAGATTGCAAAATTATTAAGTAGTAGAGGCCATATTTGAAACTTGTTCCTCTAGTTTCAAATCCAGCATTCTGTTCATTGCTCCAGATTGAAGTATCAACCCTTTACTTCCTCTCTCCCCTTTTTTGCCCAGGTAGGAAATTGAAAGTTATACTATATGAACACAACTATACTGAGAATTTTACTTTGGTTGGAAAAGTGCTTCAGGTGGTAAAACAATGTACATCTGCTAAATTGTAATAATGGTGATAATAATACCTACTATTTATGTATCACTTTAAGGTTTGTAAAATATTTTTACAAATATGTATTTTAATCTCACAACAATACTGGAAGGGAGATGTTGCAATTATCCCTATTTTACAGACAAGGAAACAGAGACAGATAAGTGACTTACCTAGGGAGGCTAGATTTGAACTCATATCTTCTCGACCCCTGGTCTAGCACCATCTAACTGCATTGTAAATAATAAAGCAACTCTATTGGCAAAAAAAAGAAAATCTTGCACATTCTATGCCCATTGCCTTTTGGCTACAGGAGGAATATACAAGGTTCATTCTCTAATCTGAAGACCAAATAATGTTGCTGAAGACCAAACAATGAAATGACTATATTATTTACATTTGATAAACAAAATGAGAAGTTCTTCAGATTCAGATACATTTATTTTTTTTTCACATAATGAAATAAGTAAATGATCTGTGAATTAGTTGTGAAGACTCCACCAATGCACATCAGCCTTTTTTGACATAATAGTCCTAGGAAGCTAGTTTGACTGTGAAACTCAGAGGTTACTCCCATAGCTAGGAAGTGTCAGAGGTAAGAGGCAGATAGGTGGTATAATGGATAGAGTTCTCAACTTGGAAATAGGAAGATTTGAGTTTAGATCCTGATCTGAAATTTATTAGCCATGTGGTCCTGAGCCAATTACTTAAACACATTCTACCTCAGGCTCAAACATGATAAAAGGTCTATAAAAGCACTTTGCAAGCCTTCCAGTACCATGTAAATGTTGTTATTATCATCTGAACCCAGGTATTCCCAACTATGTTCCCCATATTCTCTTCATTACACCACACTGCTTTTCTATATCAATCAAATACTGTCTCCAAAAGCATAGAGTATGGGAACATAGATTGCTAGAGCTAGAAAGGACTTTAGAGGTGAATTAGTACAAATCTCTTTAGATAGTGATAAAACTGAAGCAAATAGAAGACTTGCCCCAGGTCACACAAGTAATAAGTGAAAGAAGCAAGATTTTTGACGTTGACCTCAGGAACTCCAAAATCAGTACTAATTTTCTCTGCACCATGCTGACAGAGGCATTCTGTTTATTGCCAACTATTGTCAGAATAAGCATATTGCCTCCCAAGGTTACTAATATGAAGTCTACATTTCAGTATTTGTTGTCACATATTACTCTATGGTCATGCAACATACGTTGCAATTGTACCTGAATAAGCATGAAAAATGAAATTATCAGGAGTGTTAGCCCAATTATTTCATTTCTTTGTGTTGCAAAAAAGAAAGAAAGAAAGAAAAAAGCTTCAAACCTGTACTTATTTGGAAAATTTTGTTGCCATAAGAGACTGTGTAGACTAGTCTTCTTTGTCTTCTGTTTCATAGACAGACATAGCATACATTTGCTATGCAGTTCTATTTAGAAATGTGTCACCACATATAATACACAGGGACTGTTATTCAGAATCACACTATTCCAACTGAATGCTGTTGTCCCATTTTTTTCTGTGGTATGGTTATGGTGATTTAAAAAATATCTTTAAATATGGTTATTATTTTCTAAATCACTGACTATCATTGTGGTGGTAATATCCTATATTTCAATAGTCCTGTCAATCATAAATGTGATGGATGGCAGGGGACCAACAAAATCAACTGGTGCTATACAAAACAGATGATGTTTTGAGTTTAAATTCTAGCATTGTGTTTAAGACCACAGGTATCTGGCTCTAGGACTAAAATTTTTAGTTGCTCTGGTCTTAGTCTCAAAACTGTTATTTCTATGTCTACTCTGTTATAATGGAAGGAAAGCATTTCTATGGCCACTGGTGCATGTGACACTAGTACTTTAATATTACATAATAATGAGATAAAAATATTTATTAAGCATGTACTGTATGCCAAACATTGTACTAAGCAGTGGGTATACAGATGGCAAAGTAACACTGTTCCTGCCCTCAAGCAGCTTCTATTCCAACAGAGGTGAAAATGACTAGAGAGAAGTGATGTCCAGGGAAGGGAGTGAGGGCCCCAGAAGTTCTCAAAGGTGATAAACAGAACAATAGCCCACAGCCTTTGATGTTGAAAGAACATTGGGAACTCTAAATTCTCAAAGGAGGGACTGCTAAGACCCTAATATAGTCTGTATCTGAACATGATTCCCTTCCACAAAATGCTAAACAAATGTTCATCAAAACTTTCTTTGAATACTTCTAGTGGGAGGTGGGAAAAATGGAATTCCAAAACTTTTTGAGTTAAGCTACTTTTGGATGGCTCCCATTATTAGGAAGTTTTTTTTTCTTTCATCTCATTTTAAGTTTGTCTGCTAATACCCAGTCATGGTTCTCAATTCTTCCCTCCCAGACCAAGTAGAACAAGTCTTCAGACAATTGAAAATAACTGTCACATTCACTGTAAGTATTTTCTTCTCCAAGCTGAACATTTCCAATTCATTAGCTGGTAAAAACTGGCATGATTCCAAGGTTTTTCACCATTTTCCCTCCCTTCCTGGTTGATAGGGAGTTGATATTAATGTCCTTGAAATGTGGTGTCATAAACTGAAAAACATACTCCAAATGTGGTCTCACCAGGAAAGGAGGGCAGAGCACAACAAGATTATAATCTCTTTAGCCTTAGGTGCCATGTTTCTTTTCCCAGTGGTGTAATATCACATTAGTTTTTGGTTGTTTCTATTTTTGCTACTACAAGACTCTTGTACTAAGATTGCACTGTACTTATACCTCCAGAATCTTTTTTCCAAATAAATGCTAGCTAGTCATGGTTCCTTCATCTTACACTTACTCTCCATCTATACTTGTGAAGTAGAATTTTTGCTTTCTCTGTTCCCATTAGGACCATGCATTTATCCTTATTAAATTGCAAATTATTATCTATTTAATGTTCCAGATTGTGGATCTCAGACTTTGGGGATCTCAAATCTTGGCTCTATCATCTAGCATTTTAGCAATCCTTTCCAACTTTGTGTTGTCTGAAAATTTGATGAGTAAGGAATCCACCTTTTTATCCAAGTTGCTAATAAAAAAATGGAAACTAGCACAAAGCCAAGTACAGATCCCTGAAGCCCTCCACAGGAGATCTTCAGGGTTGATGTGTGTCTGGCCATTCAGCCAGTTCTGAATATATATTTTTGTATGGTTGTCTAGTCCAAGTGTCTTTACCTCATCCACAAGAATAGTCTGAGAGAATTTTTTTTTTCAAATGCTCTATTAAAATCTAGGTACACTGTGGCTATAGCATTTTCCTTGCAGTTTTGTAATCCTACCAAAAAAATGATGAGATTAAACTGTCATGATTTGCCCCTAATTAAATCATATTGATTCTTCATGATCATGGCCTCTGCTCACAAACGAACTCTTTAGGGTAGAGAACACTACCATGAGTGAGGTAAGTACTGAATCTAAGGAAAAGGAGGGGAAATGGACCAGAGATTCATAGAAGGCAGCAACAAGGATATTTACAGGATGGAGAAGACTTTAAACGTGATTGTTGAATAAGAAATAGCAGAAGAAGCATCTGAAAGAAGTAATGGAGAGCAATGAACATGACAACTTCTTCTGGCTCTGTGTGTGGAAAGAAGTGTTGCAGAAGTATATTACATCTTTAGGAAGGAGCTAGACTTCAGGGAGAACCAGAAGATGGAATTAATGTGAAAGAAATAGATCTAGGACCAAAGGGTCATCATTTTGGCAATAAAAACAACTTTAGAGATCATTTTTAACTCCCTCATTTTTACATATGGGGAAAAGGAGGCCCCCAAAATTATGTGACTTACAACTAGTGAGTGAAAAATTAGCTTTTGAAATCAGGAACTTGAACTCGAAATCCAATGATGTTTCCAGGGTACCACAATAGATGACCCTGAGAGCAAGCACAGTGAACACATAAGGCAGAAAGAATTGAGACCAGAGAAGGTTGGTTCTTATTTTACTGAGGTGTTCAATGCATCCAGAGACAGCTTATTTTGACCCTGAAAGTCACATTTAATCCTGAGCAGAAAGGGTCACCAGGCTAGTAACCCTAAGTGGTTCTGGGAAGGAATATGCAATTTGCCCTGACTAATCTTGGTGGGAAAGTGTCAGGGGAGTGGTACTTGAGGGCCATTCAAAAGTAGGGACTGTCTTTTCTATTTGCATCCCTAGCATTTAACACACTGCATTGCACATAGTAAATGCTTTTTAAAGGATTCTTTCATTCATTCACACATCACTGGAGGTGGCAGCTGAGTGAAAAGGGTAAGGAGAAAAAAAAAGAAAAGGGTAAGAAATACCTTTAAGTGTCCTGGATGTCTGGACATGAAGCTGAGTCCAACTAGTTCCAAGGCAGCCCCCTGCTAGGTCTAACTGTGGTATGTCCTAATAATTTTATTTTAAAATGACTTTGTACTTTCAAGTTTACTGTAGAATAGTCTCTCTAACAATTCACATTTCTTTAGCATGCGTAAGAACCCTGTGATGTAAGTAGTGCATTTATGTATTCTGGTCCCATTTTACCGAATGAGAGAAATTGAGTCTTGGAGAAGAAGCTACATTGTTTGCCACAATAATTGCAACTAGTAAATGAAATCCTAGTCTGGTACCTTACCAATAATCCACCTTCCCCTCTATTTCAAGAAATGTGGAAGGGAGAGAAAGGAACTAAGCATTTATATAATACTACTATATACCAGACACTGTGCTAAGTACTTTGCAAAATGTTAACTCATTTGATCCTCACCACAGCTCTATGAGGTAGGTACAACTATTATCCTCATTTTCTAACTGAGGAAACTAAGATATTCAGCACTAAAGTGATATAACATTAATAAATTAGGGGAGCATGGAAAAATATACCTGTCAGATCTATGAATAAGGGAAGAGTTTAAATCCAAAGAGGGAATAGAAAGGATTGCACGAAGTAAAATAAATAATTTTGATCATTGTTATTTAGTGGTTCCAGTTGTGATCAACTCTTTATGACCATATTTTGAGGTTTTCTTGGCAAAGATGCTAGAGGGGTTTGCCATTTCCTTCTCCAGCTTGTTTTACAAATTAGCAGCCAAGACACAGTTAAGTGAATTGCCCAGGATCACACAATTAGTAAGAGTCTGAGACCAGAGTTAAATTCAGGAAGAAGAATCTTTCTTATTTCAGGCCTTGCATTCTGTGCCATCTAAGTAATTTTGATTACATAAAATTAAAAGTTTTGTACAAGCAAAACTAATGCAGAGAAAATTAGAAGGAAAACAGGAAACTGAAAAACAAATTGCAGCAAGTTTTCTTGTCAAAGACCTCACTTCTCAAATGTTTAGGGAACTGAGTCAAATTTATAAAAATAAGAGCCTTTCCCCAGTGGATAAATAGTCAAAGGATGTGAACAGGTAGTTTTTAGAAGAAAGAAGAGCTATCTATAGTCATGTGAAAAATGCTCTAAATCACTATTGATTAGAGAGAAACAAATTAAAACAACTTTGAGATACCACATTTCCAGTTTTGACCTTATCTTGGCACATGGTATGAGATGTTGATCTATGCCTAGTTTTTATAATGATGCCCTAATAACACTTCTTATTTAAATATTGCATTGAGACAAAAAATGGTACAAAGCATGGAAAATTATCAAATAGCTTAGGAGATACCTTGAACAAACACATTTTCTGTGAACCCAAATGAAATGAAGAAAAGAGAAAATCAGAACCCCTATAGAACTATATGTTCTATATTTATAGAATGATCACTGTGTGTGTGTGTGTGTGTGTGTGTGTGTCTGTAGTGAGGGCAGGCAGTGTATAGGATGCTTTCAGAACAAAAAACTAGAGCAGGCATGGGGTATCTGGGACCTCGAGGCCACACATGGCCCTCTAGGTTCTCAGGTGCAGCATTTTGACTGAGTCCAGGTTTTACAGAACAAATACTTTTATTAAAGGGATTTGTTCTGTGAAGTTTGGATTCAGTCAAAGGGCTGCACCAGAGGATCTAGAGAGCACAGGTTGCCTCCCCCTGAGCCAGAGTACAGCTTCTTAAATTATGGTTTGGAATATTTTAATATTAAGAGAAAACATCTTTGTTCAGTATCCAGCTTTACACACATGAAGCAGTATTTTGTAATAGCAAATTTTACAGTCAGAAAGAATTTGAGTATATATTTGCAACTAACTGATTGTGTGATCAAAGGCAAAATCAGTTAACCTTGTGGAGACCTTGGTTTCTTCATATGTAAAATGAGGATGGATATTAATAGCTATTACAGAATTGTTGAGAGGAATAAATAAAAAAAGTGTATCTAAAAATATTTTCTAAAACTTCAAGTGCCATAATAAATGTAGGGTATTTTATGGCATATACAAAAATATGTATAACATACTATTATCAGGAAAAGTTACAATAAAGACAGGAAATTCTAAGGCATATCAACAGTGACTGAATACTTAAATGGTACAGCAATTATAATACTGGATATGAGGTCAGTGAGACCTGAGTTCAAGTGCTGCCTTGGAGACTTCCTAGCTGTATGACCCTGGGCAAGTTATTTAGCCTCTTTCAGAATCAGTTTCTCTCTGTAAAACTGGGATAATAGTAGTACCTACTTCACTTGCTTTTACATAATATATTTAAAGTCCTTTGTGAAGCTTTTAAAGTGCCATATAAATAGCACTATTATTCAAACTAAACCCTTTAAATCATGCAGAGGTAAAAGTACCATTGTCATTTTTCAGTCATGCTTGACTGTTGCATTATCCCATTTGGTATTTTCTTCACAGAGATACTGGAGTAGTTTGCCATTTCCTTCTCCAGATCATTTTACAAATGAGGAAGCTGAGGCAAACAGGGTTAAGTAACTTGCCCAGGGCCTGTGTTTGTCCTTCATTTTGGAAGGGGACGATGACATCAGGGAAATGATGACATGACTTGCAGTTGACTTTGATTTGCGTGAGAGAGGGCTGTGCAAGGTCACCAGCCTCACTTTCTCCTTCGGGGCCATCTGGGTCCAACGGCCAGATATTCCTCAGGATGACTGGAGATGGCTCAGGATGCAGTGCAAGACCCCTGGCCCTTTTAGAGGAAGCCCCTGTCAGGTTCTCACTTTGAGTGAAGCAAAGCACATTCAGTGAATAGGTCTCTTTAAGAAGTGAGAAAAGGGATGGCCCCTTTAATTAAAAAAAAATCACACTGGGAGGGGAAGACCCTCAGAGTCGTTTGTCAAAAGAGAAAGAGTTAACATTGACATTCACTCTGAGCCAGGAGGGCCCAAATATAATATAGCCGAGAGAGAGAGAGAGAGAGAGAGAGAGAGAGAGAGAGAGAGAGAGAGAGAGAGAGAGAGAGAGAGAGAGAGAGAGAGAGAGAGAGAGAGAGAGAGAATGAAAGAAAGAAAAAAATGAAAGAAAAAAGAGAAAGACAAAGAAAGAAAGGAAGGAATGAAGGAACAAAGGAAGGAAGGGAGGAAGGAAGGAAGGGAGGAAAGAAGGAAAAGAAAGAAGAGAGAAAGAAAGGAAGGAAGACTCAGAACCACACAGCTAGTAAATGCCTGAGGCCAGATTTTATTCAGGAAAAAAAGTCTTCCTGATTCCAGACCAGGTTCTCTATCCACTGCACCACCTAGATGCCCAAGTTTATGTATAACTTGCCAAATCTTAATGTGTTATATGTATTAAGATATTATTGCTTTGCAAAACTTAAAACCCTATCTGTTAGCTGTATGTTACTTTATAACAATAATTCATATTTAGAGTGGAAATGTGATATAATAGAGGACTGCCCTCACAACTAGGAAGATCTGGATACAGTTCTTATGCATGATACACATGGGCTTTGAGACTCTAGGAAAGAAAATTGACCTTTCACTGTTCTAAGGCAGCTTCCTTACTCTAAAAGTTATAGAAATATTGCTACTCTGCATTGATGGAGGGAGTTTCCTCACTCAGGAACTACCTTTACCTATTAAATCACAGGTCCAGACCATATTCTAATTCATATTTGTGTAAGGTATATATGTGTATGACCATTATACACACATAAATATATGACCTTTCCTTTCTTAAAGAGGCAGAGAGAGAGACAGAGAAAGGAAGAGACAGAGAAAGACAGAGAGAGTGACAGACAGATTGATTGATTGTTTGCCCATCTTTGCTAGAACCATACTGGCAATGTCAGCACCCTAGTTAGCCATGTGGGAAGTACTAACAGGATCTAAGACTGTAGTGGCTAAGTGATTTCTCCTGAAGTAATCTGTCTTAAGAATCTCAGTTCTCTCAGAGGGGTTTCTATTTTCTGTCTTCAAATAGCTCTAGTGAAAGAGCATGAATCTGAGTTCAGAATGGAAACTACTTCTCTGAGTCATCTTAAGAGGAGAGGGTAGTCCTTAGCTTAAACTCACCAGTTTAGCCCCTTTTCTCTAAACTCCAGTAAGAGAAAAAATCTTATAAAGAGCTAGTAAATTTCTTCTAATAGAATGAATCAAGTAGAAATCAGAAGAAAAAATATGAGGATGATAACGTGCCAATGAATACACAATAATCTAAATGCTCTTTGCATGAGAGGGGGGGATAAAACAGCTCAGTTTAACTAAGGGAACAATCTCATCAAGAAGGAATCCACACTAAGCAATTTCTAGGACTTCAGCTACTGGAAGTACAGAAACATGATGGTGGTCAGCTTCTTCTATATATTTGTAGCTCAGGGACTCCAGTCTACCTTTTAATATTTGTGCCTTACCTCATTTGTAATTCTTCTTCCTCAGTGGCTTATCTTGATGTAGCTTTCTAACAAAATTGCAGTCTCTTCTAAACACACAGCCTTTTTGAATGATTATTCTCTTGGTCAACTCTAAGTAAGGTGAATTTATGTCACTCTTTCTTAGAGTTTAGTTTCCCAGGATTCATAACCATAACAATCTCTTGTTCCCAGGTATTGGATATGAGTTCTCATGATTATGGTTCGAAAAATCTCCGCCACACTTTTGCAGCGTTATATAATGAAGAATAATATGAACATTTTAGCTTAAATTGTAAATATCCACTGTGACTACATAGTGAGATACAGGGATGAGGTAACATAAAATTGGAGGCTCTTGCTGGCAACATGCCTTCTTTGTCTATTGCCCTATAAAGCAGGTCGGCACTGGTCAGTGAGTGGGGAACACTTAGGCTTGAATGCACAAGCTGGAATGCTGTATGTGCCCTGATCAGCCCCCAGCAAAACTTGGGGAGAATTTGTGTTTGCCACAACTGGCCCCCTGTGAGGCTTGAGTGGATTTAGGGGAATGCACAAGTTGTGCCTGTCATGACTCATTCTCTCTGGCTCCTGAAAGGGTGATTAGAAAATGGTGTAGGACTTGGTGCTCCCGTTCAACAAGCCTCTTTTGAGAAGACTAGACTAGAATAAGGTAACTTTATCAACCACTTCAAAGTTGTCTTCCTGTCTGACCAGATCAAGCAGATCAGATCAAGTGAACCTGCACTAGCAGCCTTCCTTGTGCTAGTGTTATCTGTATTACATCAACAAGGAGGCATGTCCAATTACAAGATGAGGTCACAGGGCCATGCCTGAGGAAAACCCCCCACCTCTCCTAAGCAGGAGTGGGCGCTATATTCATATAGTGCTTTAATGTTTAATAATAATAATTGTGACTCACATTTTCAAGCTATTTTAAAATTTACAGCATCTCACTGAATCTAAAAACCCCAAACTCCAAACCAGATACTGGTGCTATTATTATCCTCACTTTATAGTTGGGAAAACTGAGGCTGAGAGATGTTAAGTGACTTTTTGAGGAACAGGCACCTATTAAATATCTGGTGTGGGGTAACTCTTGGACAGATATGATGTTCAAACTCACATAGTACCTATAAGAGTTAATAAATACTTAGGTGAGAGCTCTAGCTGTAGTAGTGGGAAGACTTTGCTGAAATTGGGTCCATAACTTATGTCAGCCCGAGTCCAATGGAGAAAAAACAGGCAGCATGTGAACCAAGCCTCCCCACCCCAAGTCTTCCCCTTCCCCCTAGTGACTACCTTTAGCATCTAGATAATCAAGTCAATTTAGAGTTAATTTTGCTCCATCATTTACAACAGCAGTGATTTTTAGAAGCTTAAATTATGTGCCTCCATATAAGTCCCTCATAATATTGTACATTTGTACCAATTCATACAACTGTATTTTTGTTATCCATTGAGAAATCATCTTCAGATATCCATGATGCTTATTGAATTATAAAGAAAGTAAAACATACTGGAAATATCATTCAGTTTTATAAAGGTTGGGAGCTAAGTTCAAAGACAAAAGAGTAAGTGAATAAGATACACCCTTTGAGTAAATCATGTATTATTAGTTCAATATGAAAAATCATCTATTGTGAAAATGCCGATACAACTCAACAATATTATAGGACAAGCATTTCCTGTAGCTATTTAAGCACTGAGGTGAAAACAAGATGCATATTTTCAAAACACGATACATTTTTCTAGCAATTTGGGGTCCTAATTAAATTATTTGTAATGTGGCAATTAAGTTCCTCAGATTTACTTGTTGATATCATAGATATAAGAAGCTAAGCATATGACTCACTGTATCCTTATCACTCAGTTTCTTTACAAGAGTATTGATAAATTCATCAAATCAAAAGTCAGCTTGCATATTTGCTTTTCCTTTTCTTTTTTTCCCCCTTTTTTCCTTTTCCAAAAAGGGGAAAAATAGAATTGGTTTCTGTTGTAGAAAAGGGGTATGCATGTGCATGTGTTTAATCACAATTAATGCAAAGTTATGAACACTGGCAAAATAGATTGTAAAGGTAAGTGGTAATTTTTTTAGCTGATGAAAACCTTAGGGATTTTTTTTGCAAATTGTATGTGAATCAACAACAGTAGATGAAACCCCCTTGCCCCCCCTAAAAGCTAACAGGCTGCATTCATTGAGGCATTGTGTTCAGAATGAGGGAGGTGACAACTGAATTACACTGCCTCAGTTTACATCTCTGTGACTCCATGTAACTTGTTTTAAGAAAGATAAATGAACAGATCCAGATCAGGTTTAACAGGAAGGTGAGAAAAGTAGACATCATCCAATACAGGGACAAATAGAAGGAAATGGGGATATTCCAGGTGAAGAAAATGTTTTAAAACAGATACGATTCCTGTTTTGAAGTATTTGAAAGATTGCCATGTGGAAGAGAAAATAAGCTTGTTCTGAATTGGGAGAGACTTCAAATACATGCAAGGGAAAACTTCCTAATAATTACAATTGGACAAAGAAAAAATGGACAAAAAAAATACACTACTAAGGAAGTAGTGTATTCCTCACTCAAGTTGGGATGAGGGAAGGTTGTCATCAAATGTGACAAATTGGAAGAGAATTGGGGAGATACCAGTTTAGGTCTTGGTTGAGCTAAATTATAAGCACATGCTTCTAGATGTGACTCTATGATTTTATTTTTTAAATGTTCATTGATTTATTTCTGTCTCTATATTTCTGTAATTTTTAAAGACTTCCTACATCATTGCATTTAATTCTGTGATTTTTTTTAATGCTAATAGTTCAAGGAAAGAAAATACTTGTAAATATTGTTCTGAACTCTCTATTGCTATTTTCTGTGGTGTTTATGCTTGCTAGTGAACTTAAAGGTAGTAACAACAAACTGTTCAGTCAAATACCCCTCAAACACCTTTTGAATTTTGTCTAATCAAAACTGTGATTAGAGAATATATTAAAAACCTATTTTGATTACTATTCCCAAGGGTTGAGCCAAGACAGCAGATTAGAGAAACACTCAGTTGAACTCTCCAACATTACCCACCAGTCAACTTTAGAATAACACCTCACATTAAATTCTGGGTTGAAAGAGCCAACAAATGCACAATGAGACATCCTTCCAGCCTAAGATAACATGGAAGATCAGAAAAGAGTTCTGTGACACAGGAGAGGAGGCTGACGCAGAGCCCACATGAATGAAACACCAATAGTCGACGTAGGTGGTGGTAACACAAGCTGTAGCAGCTTTGAGAGTTCTCAAGCCAGAGATGGCAAGGGTACCTGGAAATTATAGGGTTCCCCTATGCTAGCACTGGCTGAAGAACTAGATTTTGTTTGGCATCTCCATAGCTTATGTTCACTTCTGAGTTAGAGTTCAAAGGCAGAGAGGAGCATTTTGGATCAAGAAGGAGTGGGAGCCTGAGGGACAATTGTTTGACAGCTCCATTGTTTATACTCACTTCTGGAGCAGAGTTCAAAGGCAGAGAGGAACACTTTTAATTAAGAGGGAGCTGAAATCTTTAGGGAAAATATCACTTCTGGCCCCAAGGAATCAGGGGTCCTTCCTGGGTAAGGACCAAAGTGCAGACCAAGAGAACAGTGACCACATATCTCTCCAGATGACACCACCTAGAAAGTACTAAAAGCTTCCAAAGGCCCAGAGCTTGCTTTAAAAATAGCAGTGGAAAAAGTCTGATGCTAAAGACAGAACTTCTCCTAATGCTGAGAATAGAGTCTAACATTAATATAAAGTGCCAAATCAAGAAATAGGATAGAAAAGTGAACAATAAAAAAAAAGAACCTGACCATGTAAAGCTATTATGGTTACTAGGAAGATCAATACAGGAACTCAGATGAAGACAAGGAAGTCAAAACAGCGATAAGCAAAGACTCAAAGAAAAGAAAAAAGTGACTTGGACACAAGACCAGCAAGAATTCCTGGAAGAGATGAAAGAAGATTTTCAAAATTGAGTGAGAGAAGAGAAATTACAATAAAAAATTGAAGGAAAAACATTATGAAAAGACAATAGCTTGGTAAAAGAGGTATATGCGTGATTAAGAAAATAATACATTAAAAACTGGTGTAATGGAAAAAGGCATGAAAATTCACTGGTGCAAATATATTCTTAAAAAGTAGAATTGGCCAAAAGGAAAAGAAGATACAAAAAGTTCAATGAGGAAAATAATTGCATAAAAATTAAAATTGACAAGTGGGAATTAATGACTCTGAGAGACAGCATGAAATAGTAAAACAAAGTGAAATGAATTAAAAATATATAGAAGAAAATGTGAACTATCTCTGTGGAAAGAACAACTGACCTTGAAAATTGATAGATTTAAGATTTGATAAAAATTGCAAGAATCCACTGATTACCACCTGAAAAAGATCCCAAAATGAAAACACCCAGGAATAGTATAGCCAAATTCCAGAGATCCCAGGTCAAAGAGAAAATACTTCAAACAGAAAAACAGAAACCATTCAAATACCTAGCACCACAGTCAGGATCACACAAAATTTAGCAGCTCTGACATTAAAGAAGCTAAGAGCTTGGAATATGATATTCTGCAAGGCAAAAGAGCTCATATTAAAACCAAGAATACCTTACCCAGCAAAACAGTATAGCCCTTTCAGGGAAAAAATAGATATTTACTTAAATAGAAGACTTTTGAACATTTCTGATGAAAAGGCCATAGCTGGATAAAAATATTTACTTTCAAATACAAGATTCAAGAGAAGCATAAAAAAGTAAACCTAAAATAGAAACCATAAGAAACTCAAAAATGTTAAATTGTTCACCTTTCTATGTGGGAAAATCATACATATATCTTCTAAGAACTTTATCATTATTTAGACAGTTAGAAGGATTCTATTTAGAAAGAGTATACAAGAATAAATTGATTATTTCGGGAAGGCGCAAAAATAGATTGGCAATAAAGAACAAATGCCTTGGGAGAGGTGGGGAGGGGAGAGAAAGAATGAGTGAAATTATTTTTCATAAAAGTAGTATGCAAGAAAGAGATTTTACAGTAAAATGGAAAATTGTGAGGGGGGCAGGCAATGCTTGAATCTCAAATCTAAATTGGTTGAGAAAGGGAAAACATGCACATGCACACTCAATTAGTAATAGAAATCTATCTTACACAATAGGGAAGTAGGAGGAGAAGGAGACAAAAGAAAAGGGGAGGTGATAAAAGAGAAAGCAGATAAGAAAGGCAGGGGTCAGAATCAAAACAGACTTTGGAGGAGGGACAGGATAAAGAGAGAGAGAAGCATAAATAGAATAAAATAGAATGGAGGGAAATACATAATTAGTAATCATAATTGTGAATATGAATGGAATGAATTCACTCATAAAAGTCAAGATTCTAAAAGAATGGAGTAGATATCAGAATCCAACAATATATTGTTTACAAGAAACTCACTTGAAGCAAAGAGACAAACACAGAGTTAAAATAAGAGGCTAAAGCAGAATCGATTATGCTTCAGGGGAAGTTAAAAAGCACAGGGGTAAAAATCATGATCTTAGACAAAGTAAAAGCAAATCTAGCTAAATACAGATAAATCTTTAAGAGATAAACAAGGAAACTCCATCACCAACTGCACGATTGACAAAGAGGTATTATTAATACTAAACATATATGTACCAAATTGTATAGCATCCAAATTCTTAAAGACAAAGTTAAATGAATTACAGAAGGAAATTAAACAATAACACTATACTATTGGGGGCCTCAATATCACCCACTAAGAAGTAGTTAAGTCTAACAATAAAATAATTTAGAACGAAATCAGAGATAGAGTCTTTGAAGAGTTAAATGTGATAGACCTTTGGAGAAAACTGAATGAGAAGAGAAAAGAGTATATCTTTTTATCAGTTGTACATGGCACCTTCACAAAGACTAACCATGTATTAGGACATAAAAACCTTACAGCCTAATGCAGAAAAGCAGAAATATTAAGTGTGACCCTTTTCAGACCACAAGGCAATAGAAATTACATTTAACAAGATTAAAAAACTGGAAACTAAGTAATCTAATATTAAAGAATGAGTGGGACAGTATAACTAGGTGATGCAGTACCTAAAGCACCAGTCCTGCAGTCAGGAGGATCTGAGTTGAATCCTGCCTCACTTACTAGATGTGTGACCCTGGACAAGTCATTTAACCCCTATTGTCTTGCCCCACTCCACAAAGTGAGTGGGCCAAAAAGCAAATCATAAAAACAATGAATAATTTCATTAAAGAGAATGAAACAATGAGACAACATGACAGAACTTGTATGATGAAGTCAACTCAGTACTTTGGATAAAAAATATATCTTAAATACATATCAATAAAAGAGAGAAAACATGAATAAATTGGACTTGAAGCAATAATAACAAAAAATAGAAAAAGAACAAATTAAAAATTTCCATGAAACACCAAAATGGAAATCCTGAAAATCAAGAGATATTAATAAAATTATAACTTAAAAAAATTGAACTAATAAATAACACTAGGAAGTAGTTTTATGAAAAAAAAACAAATAAAATAGTTAAATCATTGGTTAATTGGAAGGAAAAAACAAAAAAAGAAAGAACAAAAGCAAATCACTAGTATAAAAAATTAAAAGGGTGACTATACCACCAAAGATGATGGGATTAAAGCAATCATCAGGAGTTATTTTACTCAACTATATACCAGTAAAACCCACAATCTAAGTGAAATGTATGAACATTTCCAAGATTAAAAATTGCTTATGTTAACAGAAAAGCTAACAGAATTCTCTTAGAAAAATAAATAGAACAAGTTATCAATGAGCTCTCTAAGAAAAAATCCCCAGGACCAGATGGATTCACATATAAATTCTACCAAACATTTGAGGAACAATTGAGCCCAATACCGTATTTAAAAAAAAATAGGTAAAGAATACCCCCAAATTACTTTTATGACACAAATATGGTTTTGATAACTAAACCAGGGAGAATAAATGCAGAGAAAATAAACTAGCTAAATTAAGTTACTTATTCAGTGCCAAACCAATAAACCACCAAAAAATTATTTTATGGATCTAGAAAAAATAGTAACAAAATTCATCTGGATAAACAAAAGGCCAAGAATGTTAGGGGAATCAAGGAGAGAAAAATTAAGAAAGAGGGCCTAGCAGTTCCAGTTTTAAACTATATTATAAAGCAGTATATATTAAAACAATCTGGCATTGGCTAAGAATTTGAGTGGCGGATCAGTGGAACAGACTAGGTATAGAAGACATAGTAGTAAATAACCCTAGAAATCTAGTGTTCGATAAACTCTAAGATCCAAGCTTATGGGGGCAAGAACTATTTGATAAAATTACTGGGAAAACTGGAAAGCAATTTGTCAGAAACTAGGCATAAACCAACATCTTATAGTATACATCAAAATAAGGTCAAAATGGATAAATTATTTAGACATAAAGGATGATATAAATGAATTAAGGAGCATGGAAAAATGTACATCATATCTATGAATAAGAGAAGAGTTTATGTCCAAATAAGAGATAGAAGGGTTTATGGGAAATAAAATAGATCATTTTGATTATGAAATTAAAAACCCTTTGCACAAACAAAACTAATACAGGCAACATTAGAAGAAAAACAGGAAACTGAAAAATTTTGCAGCAAGTTTTTCTAATAAAGGCCTCATTTCTCAAATATATAGGGAGCCAAACTAAATTTATAAAAATAAGAGCCTTTTCCCAGTTGACAAATGGTCAAAAGATATATAAAGGCAATTTTCAAAAGAAGAAATCAAAGCAATCGTCACATGAAAAAATGCTGTAAATCCATCCTGATTAGAGAAACACAAATTAAAACAATTCTGTGATACCTTCTCACACCTATCAGATTGGCTAACACAACAGAAAAAGAAAATGACAAGTGCTTGAGAGGGTATAGAAAAATTGGGACACCAATGCACTGTTGGTAGAGTTGTGGAGAATTATGCCCAAAGGGCTATAAAACTATGCATAATCTTTGGCTCAGCAATACCACTATTAGGTCTGTATATCAAAGAGATCTAAAAGAAGAAGGATCAATGTGTACAAAAATATTTTTAGCAGCTGTTTTTGTGGTAGCAAAGAATTGGAAATCCTGGGAATATCTATTAGTTGGGAATTAGCTGAACATGTGGTATATGATTGTAATGGAATACTTTTGTGTTATTAGAAATAAAGAGCAGGATGGTTCAGAAAAAATACAAACAATCCAGGAGTACTTATATGAATTGATAAAAAGTGAAGTGAGCAGAAGCAAGGAAACATTGAACACAGTAACAGCAATATTGTATAATCAGCTGTGAAAGACTTAGTTACTCTGATCAAGACAGTTCCTAAAGATTCATGAAGAATGCTTTTCACCTCCAAAGAAAGAACTCATGAACTCTGAATGCAGACTGAAGCATACTTAAAAAAATATATTTTTATTGCCTACTTTGTTTTTTTGCAACATGGATAATATGGAAAAATGTTTTGTACGACCTCACATGCATCATCAAAATCAAATTTCTTCCCTTTTCAAGGAGGGGGTTGACATGGGAGGTTGGGAGAGAATTTGGAAGTCAAAATTTGAAAAATGATTGTTTCATTTTATTTACATGTAATTGTGAAATAATTAATGAAATATTTTTTAAAAGTCTATTTTGCAGAAAATTGTCAATTTTAATTTTGTTTGTTTTCTTCTCTTTGTCTAAGTGTGACAACACTGTAAGCTTTTAGTTTCCTGCAGAGAAGTAGTAGAAATGACCATGGGTGTGGATTTTTTTGTCTGTGATGATCCCAAGGGTCTCAGTCTGGCAGTCATCCAAATACCTCTCAGGTTCCATTTGGAATAATATTATGGCTGATTATATTGTTTGCAGATTATAACCAGAATTCTCTTATTAACTCCAGGGGGAAATTTAGTCATCTGTCAAGTAAAGACCAAACAAGTCTCTTTAGAGATTTAGTCCAAACTCTTTTAGCAGCAGAATATGTAAAGTAACAGTGGCTTCATGCTAAATGAATTCAAATAGGCATGATTCATAGAGACTGTACAGTGGATCAAAGCCTCAGAGACTTTGATTCTCACTTCATATACTTAGCAGCTATGTGACCTTGAGCAAGTCACTTTTCCTTTATGGGCCTGGTTTTCCTTGTCTGAAAAATATAGAGGGAGGACTTAGTGACCACTAGGATGTGTTGTCCTATAAATGCGGTCTTATGAGAGGAAAGTCTTATCAAGTTAAGCCATCCCATCAAGTCTCTGTTTCTCTTTCTGTCTTTGTCTCGGTCTCTTTTTGACACTGTCTCTCTATCTATCTCTGTCTGCTCTCTCTCTATCCTCTTGCTATCTATCTCTCCCTCTGCCCTCTCTGTCACTCTCTGTCCTTCTTTCTCTCTGTCCATTTCTCTCTGTCTCTCTCTTTGTGTCTGTCTGTATCTTTCTCTCCTCTATGTTATTCCTTTCTGGGTTACTCTCCTGACTCTAAGGACTTGTTTCTCCACTGTGATCCAGTAGTCTTCTTATTCTAGAAGATCACTCTCCCCTGAAGACTGTTCCTCTGACTATCCAGTTCCTCTAGAACCTTCATCTCAAGCAAAGTTCCCTGAGCCCTAAGTTTCATAAATACTCCTTCACTATTATAACAGCAAGCAAGCTGGCACACCCAGCATGACCTGCTAGCACAGGTTCTTGGATCTGCTTTTCTTAAAGGAAAGCAACTTTTAAGGGGTCAGCTATCTTCTTTAATTACATTCAGTAGTTCAAGGGAAAAGGCAGTATCATGAACATCAGACAAAATACAAGCAGAAAAAATAGCCTAAAGACCAACAGACTGGGCTCTGACTGCCTGAATCAAAGCAATATTGCTATGCAGTTTACACATACCACTGGATCGAGAGAACCTTTATATCTGAGCAGTCAGGGGTCTGAACATATGGCTACTCAGAGTGTCAACCAGGGAATTGCAAAGTCCTTCTCATAAGCAAAATACCAACTCAGAGTGTATATACGCTTCTCAGAGCCAGAAGGCATCACAACCTGCGTGACTCAGTGCCTGATCAGCTTAGTACCAAAAGATATGGAAGCCTTCCCGCAAGCAAGTAACTGCCTAAAGAAGCTCTTCCTTAGGCAAATCCCTCCCCCAACAGGAGGCATATTAATGCATGGGGAAGAAATTATTAATGTATTATTATATTAATAATAAAATGGGATAATATATTATTATCCCATTAACATTACAAATTACTCTCTAGGCTTTTCCACCTCTGACTTCTTTTTCCACCATGCCTCACATACCAGTATCTTCTTCCACACCCCCCACCTCCCATTTTCATCTTTCTTTTATGTGCTATTTTTCCTCATTAGAATGTAAGTTCCTTAAGCGTTGGGACTGTATTTCTTTTTAGTTGCATTTTTCATTCCCAGAACTTAGTACTGTGTCAATAGCAAGTACTTAGAAAATTCTAGATGGCAACTGAATGGAGTGCTGGGCCTGGAGTCAGGAAGATCTGAATTCAAACTTACTAACTTTGTGACCCTGGGCAAGTCACTTAATTCTGTTTGCCTCAATTTCTTCATCTGTAAACTGAACTGTAGAAGGAAACGGCAAGCTACTCCAGTATATTTGGCAAGAAAACCACAAATGAGGTCACAGAGTTAGATATAATTGAACGAAAAAATGCTTATTGACTTGACTTACAAATATGTATTGAATCCTGAAACTTGGGCATTTTCTAGTTTTGTTTTATATTAAAGATGAGCAGTGTGGAACAGTGAAAAGATCATTGACTGGAGACCCTGGGTTCAAATGCTGCTTTTGATGCTTGCTGCTTTTTGATTTTGGCTAAGTCACATATCCTTTCTGGACCTCATTTTTCTCACTTGTTAAATGTCCTCTAATGGATCTTCCACTTCCATATCTATGATCCTATGATTTTTTTTTTTATTAAAAAGAGTTAGACATTGTTAGAGAGAATATGGGGAAAGTTCAGTAGTTTTTAATAGTATTTTACTTTTTCCAGTTACATATAAAGGCAGTTTTTAACATTTATTTGTTACAAAATTTTTATTTCCAAATTTTTTTCCCTCCATTCTTCTCTTTCTTCTCCCCTCTCTATAAGAATAGGGGATTTGATACAGGTTATATATGTACAATCATGTAAAACCTATTTCCATATTGGTCATGTTGTGAAAGAAAAAGCAGAACAAAAGAAAAAAAACATATAAAAATAAAGTGAAAATAGTGTGCTTCAATCTGTATTCAGACTCCATCTGTTCTTTCCCTGGATGTGGATAACATTTTCCATCATGGAAAGCTCGGTGTTCTATTCAATATTTCTTCCAGCACATTAGATTAGGAGGTTGAGAGAATGAAAGCCTTTGAATTAATGAAGTATTTCTTAAGTACCTAGCCAGGACCAACCTCAGCCAAATTGTGAGGTGACAATAGCTTTTCACTGCTTACTTTCTAACATGCTGCCTTTTAGGAAACCTTGATTCTTTTTTCTTGAGGCCCTTATCTCCTCCTCCCCTCTCCTCCCTCACCCCAGGACTTGTTCAATTCCTGCAAAGATTTTAAGTATGAAAGAAGATTTTGCCCAATGAAAGATTAATGGTATATCCCTTTCCTGGGGTATCAGAGTGTATAGCTCCAATGTGATATCATAGTTCTGAATCACAAAATGTAACACACTCTCCACATGGAAGAAAGAACCAAAACATTTATTAAAACACAAGAAAGTCAAATCCGAACAGCAGAAAACCAAATTCATCATACCACCAAAGAAATCCATACACAATAACAATGCAGGGGGCACTACCATCCCCAAGCCTTTCCTCTGTTAGGCTTCCCACAAACCAGCTCTCTTAAATAAATCACAGACAAGCACTCACACTAGTTGCTGCTTGCTCTCTTTGCCAGCTCTGACTGCTCTGACTCACTTCCTGCTCCACCTGTTCAACAAGCTCCTCCCACCACAGGCTCCATGTGACTCAGACTTACGTGACCCAGGCAGGTCACATGGGCCTATTAATGTATGGGAAAGATCTTCCCATTTAAATTACCATTACAGAGTGTTAATATGAAATTCTTGGAGAAAGATAAGTCTTTTGGGTTCTGGTGAATGAATACATATAGATATAGATATAGATGTAAAAATATAGATAGCTATATAGATATGTAGATATATAGACTTTATATATATGTATACACACACATATATGTATATGTATATGTATATATATATATATATATAGAGAGAGAGAGAGAGAGAGAGAGAGAGATCTGTACTCTATCTTTCTATCTATATTTAGGGAATGAGCAGTCTTACCTTCCTCTGTTCCTTTAATATTCCCATTCCCTTAAATTCCTCTGGTATATAAAGTAATCTTTGAGCATGTATTGTGTGACTGAGCCTTCACTGTGTCCTGAAATGTTTCTCTAGAGCCAGAAAATGTTTCTTACTACTGGCCTCGCAGGTTTGTACTAAAAAAACAAAACACAACAAAAAACCTTAATACGAAAGTAATAACAGCTTTATTTAATAATTTATACTTATTAGGCACATTATAAAGAGGCCCTGTGGGACAGGATAGTAAGTATTAGTACGTAAGTCAGGAGATCTCAGTTCAAATTCTTATTCAAGTACTCTTGGCTCTTTGACCATGGGCAAATCATTAAAAGTCTCAGAGCCTGTGTTTGTTCATATGTAAAATGAAATCATAGATTAGACATATAGAGTCCTTAGAGATCACAGGGTTCAAATTCCTCGTTTACAGATTAAGCGACTTGCCCCAGGGTCAAACAACTAATAAGTGTCTGAAGCAAGATCCTGATTCCAAATCTAGCATTCTACTTATACTACTTCACTTCCTGGGTTATGAGGAAAACATTTTACAAACCTTAAAATAACATAAATATGACTTATTATTTCATGCATCTCCTTAATTGTCCCTTACAAAAATCATGTAATGGGCTAGTATCATGAACATTTTACACTTGAGGAAACTGAGGCTCACAGGGGGTAAGTGAAAGTGCTTTAAGGACATCCATCTACTAAAGTAACAAAAACAGACAAGTCTTGATTCCATGTCTTTTGACTCCGAATTCAAGTTCTTTCTGCTATGTCCCATCACCTGACTATTTGTGTGACTTTCCTTATCTCTTCAATGACTAAAGATTCCTTTTGTTCCAAATGTGGCTGTTTATTCACTTTGTAATAGTTTCATATGTGTGCGTTGAAGGCCCCGGGGAGAAGATGCAGAGCCACTAAAGTTTGACTTTGGTGTTCCCCCAGCTCTGCACTATAGGTTCGTACCTTAGACTGCCCACCTATTAGCACCCTTATGCTTCAATCCTTTTCTGGCTTTGCTCTTTCTTTCCAAGCTTACTCGACCTATCCATCATTTCTTCTTAGCTTTGCTCAGTGTTATGTGACAGGTGGCTAATATGACATACTAATCTCGATTGATGTAGTAATGTGTACTGGGTACTAATGCGTTTCCCATTCTCAGAAAGATGGATATCTTAATGAGAATAGTCTGGAGAAAATTTTTTAACTCAGAAAAGTGGTGGAAATTTCAGACACCACAGCAGACCCATTAGGAAGGAATCCTCAGTCGGAGAGTCCTTAATGCACCCCACTCCCCACCCACACTCCTATAATTAACAAGCTACACACAGGCAGTCACATATATATTGGGTTAGCCTTTGTGGCATATGTACGTGTGTGTGTATGTGTGTGTGTGTATGTTTATGTATAGGCATATGTACACATATACACGTGGATTTGTATATATATATATATTCATGTACATATTTATATGCATACATATGTTTTTGTTGTCCCTTTGTTTCAGTTACACGCAATTCTTCATATCCCATTTGAGGTTCTCTTGGCAAAAGTATTGGAGTGGTTTGTCATTTCCTTCTCCAGTTCATTTTAAAGATGAGGAAACTGAGGTAAATAGGGTTAAGTGACTTGCCTAGGGTCACACAACTACAAGTGTCTGAGGTGAGATTTGAATTCAAGTCCTCTTGATTCTAGGGAGAGCATTCTATCCACTGTACCACCTAGCTGCATACACACATGCAATACGTGTGTGTGTATGTTTTCCCTCCAGCCAGACTGTATAAATGACAACTAAATGATTATGTCTATACTCTATTTTTCCCTCTGTAACCCTCTTCTGCCTCATAATACTTAGTACAATGATCTGCCTACAGTAGATGATATCACCTGATTATAATTTCAATGAGAAATTTGATAGTAGTAGTGTCTTTTGTAATAATTTTTATTGCCTTATTTGGTTTTGAGATGTCCCCAAATCTGATAGCAGCTTCAGAAACTTGCTTGGAAATGATCTCAGAATCTTTAATTTTTCAAATTATTAATTTTCCCTTTACGTGTTCTTTCAGCAAACCCCTGTGTATTTACTGTGGAGAATAATTCACTTGAGCAGGAATAACTTGACCCAAATTTCAATGATTTAATAGCTCATTTAGTGAACTAGCCTAAAGCAGACACCAAAATTTGTAGAAGATGCAGCAATTCCTATGCATCTCCATTGGTTCTTTGCCGTATATACCTTATTAATTTGAAAACAAAAGGATCCAAGTGAGACAAAATATCTTGCTTATTTTTGCTGACACATATCAAAACCAAGCTCAATTCATAAGATTATAGATTTAGGTATAGATTATTAAAATTTGGACAAGGACATCTATTTGAACCTCCTCATTTTTTTTTGCAGAAGAGGAAACTGAGGTCCTAGAGAGGTTTAATGATTTTCTAATTCTAAATGATACAGAAATCTGTTATCAAAGGAGGTTCCAAACTACATTTATTATTAGACATACAGGGTTGTTTTTAACTAATGTGTAAGAATAAAGTTTGATTGATCTTACAGCATTTAGCTCTAAGTTCAAAATCTCATTCCAATCAGATTCTATGGTTAGAATATATACCAACGAGATTATGTTTTTCTTATTAAAATAGTGTATTTTGGTGGCCTGTCTCCGTTTTAGTGAGTTCTTGATTATGAGTATATCTTAATATTTATTATAAGGATGTATTTTGGAAGGGGTAGCAATTTGTTCCCTCTTTTCTTCCCCAACCATATATATATTCTCGCCCATACAATTTTCCGCTTTTGGAAGAAGGAAAACAGTATCTTCATCTTAAAGAGTCTATACTGAATTCTTACCTCACCTTTAATTACTGAATGCGCATTGCTTAAGATAAACTGAAACCTGTGAAAGACCTTGACTTGAAATGACTGCATCCGGGGCTATCATCAGTCATCTTAACCTATGTCTTGTCACTGGATTTTGATGACTCTGGAGCAGAAAGTGAAGCTGATGGCTTGGCACAGCTCTGCCTCACTTAAATCCAATTCATTTTCAAGCCAAGATATCCCTCCTGCTAATGTCATCAGTCATCCTTGAGAACAAAAGATGAGCAACAACAAAGTATAGGATTTAAAAACATTGTTCTGTGCTTTCTTAACGCCTAATCAATTAATGTTATATTAAAGCACTGAACATACTGTGACAAGAGTGGAAGGGGAATAAAGAATGACTTTTAAAAAAGTTTAAGCTGAAATATATGTTATAATTTAGATCACAGTTAGAAGTTTGCTTCATTTATTTAGGGGTCTCACTTGTCCAGGGACAGTCTTCCCTATTCAGTCCAAATGTGATAACCCAGAAACAAATAAAAATCGTTCAGCGTGTCCAAAGAGATGTCCAAAAAGGCTTAATTAATTTGAGCGTGCTCCACTTGCAGGAAAATTCTTCAGACTTTTACTTGGAATCTTTTTGTTCTCATTTTAGAAGCCATTCTAATAAGTTTAGTTACTTGGTTTCCTAGTGTTCCATAAATTAGAGCTAAGAACTTCGAAGTGGGGCATAATTAACTGCTAAAAGGCAGGACCAATTATAGTAGCAAGTGGTGACAATTGGTAACTTGATAGTGATATAGCAAAGAGAAAAAAAAACTTAAAAAGCAGGCACAAGAATTGAAGTGTAGTAGGAGAAAACCATTTAACCTAGGGGGGAATTGACCAACACAATTACATAGTCCTTGAAGATAGAGACAACATGGTAGAATGAAAAATGTAGTGTACAAATGTGGTTCTGTCACTTACTAGCTGAGTAATCTTAGCCCAAATCACTTAACCTCTTTCTCTTTCTCTCCCTAAAGGGGAAGGAAGTGGACTAGATGGCCCCTAAGGTATATTCCAGCAATAATACCATGCATGATCCCATGTCAGATTATTACCAGTTTACACCATTGCATTTGTGACATTGACCTTAAGTAAAGAAAAGTTGAAATTTCATTCATTCCTTTTTGTTGGAAAATGCAGACATTTGTGTAAGAATGCTTTAGAAATATTTACATCCCAAATGGTGGAGATAAAAAAAGAAATTTTGACACTGATCATATCGGTCATCTGGATAATTCACTTATGTGAAACTAGCTTATTCCTTCTTAATGCAGAGTAATTCTCAGTTAAAAAAAAAAGAAACAAAATGAAAATTGAAAAATGTATTCAATAAACTAATGTGTTGATAATGCCAGAATATGATTTTAATTGACACTTTTCACATTGATTGACTTTTAAAGACAGGATTAACACAATTGATTGATTCCTTGAGTGTCATATAGACACAACCTAAGCTGTTGAATTTTAAAAAATAGCACCAATGGCAAATGATATCAAGAGAATTTATCTGGCTTATACTGTAAGAGCTCAGATTCATCTAAAAATTCATTCATTCTTTCATTTGTGATTGCAAAGAATAGAAGGTGCTTCCTGGTCATAATATTTTCTTTGTAATTGTTTTATATATTTCTCTATATCTATTCAGAATATTTCATTTGTAGCCTTTTATGTGCTTGAGTTTTTTTTTTTTTATTCTTTATCCAATAAGGGTTTTTGTGAACTCCTGCATTCAATTTGTATTTATCTTTCTAATGATGTGACATTTTAATCAGTACATTACAGGTGTGCTAGAGGAACTTTGGAATGATCCTTCAAACTCTAGCGTGTTGGGTAATCAAGAAGTATTTATTAAGTACTTACAAATGAGACCCTTACAGCCTAGAAACTGCATAAGGGGCATTGAGGATACAAAGACAGAAAGGAAATAGTCTTTGCCTATAAGGAGCTTACATTCTCTTGGGGGAAAAACATGTATATAAAAATATTATACACAAAAAAGAAAGAGTTATTTTTTGAGGAGGAAGAGAGGGTAGGCACTAACATCAGGAAGGAGGAAGGCCATCAGGAAAGGTCTCATGAAGAAAGTATTACTGCTTGAAATGAGCTTTGATTTGAGCACAGAAATGTTTCATTCCAGATATGGGAGGATGGAATGTTATGTTCAAAGAAAGAGCAAGAATTACAGCTTGACTAGTCTATTGAATGCATGAAGAAGTATAATGTATAATATGGTCTAAATGATAGATTGGAGTCTGATTGAAAAGAACTTTGAATGCCTAACTAACATAGGAGTTTTTGTTTGATACTTGAAGAAATGGGGAGAAACTGGAGTTTACTGAGTGAGGAAATGACAGATTTCCTAAACCTGTGGTTTATGAAAATCACTTTGGCATCTCTATGGAAGATAGGTTGAAGAGGAAGAAGACTGAAGACAGAGAACTTTTATGAGGCTGTTATGGGAGTAAAGGTGAGAATGGATGACAGCTTGAATTAGGATTCATCACAGGAGATGTGGTAAGGTAATCAGGAGATATGAGCTTTGCTCTTAACTAGATGTCCTTCTTATTCAAGTCATTGATACTCTCTGTACCTCAGTTTCCTCATCTATTAAAAATATCAAACTAGGTGACTTCTACAATCCCAGGCCTCAAATTCAATGATTCTATGAATGATACTCTTTTTTTCTTGATAGGAACTATGCCTACTATGTTTACTATCTATCTAAGGTGATGATATAAAATTGAAAATGGTCATGTATTAATAAAATGGTCATGGCAGGTATTCACCCATAGCAGTTAGGACAGACAGAGAGAGACAGAGATAAAGACAGACAGAGACAGAGAGAGAAGAGGAGAGGAGAACAGAAGAGAAAAGAAGAGAAGAAAGAAGAAAGGAAAGAAGAGAAGATGAAAAGAAGGAAGAATTAAAAAAGGAAGAAAAGAAGGAGGGAACATTGGAAGAAAAAATAGAAAATAAGATACTAAGAATCTGACTTCAAGAATGAAGGGTAAAGAAATTTTTACATTTAGTTGCAGAGAGGAGCCAGTGTTCACATTTCTGACAGTAACTTAACTCCTCACTTACACTCATTCCTGAATATCCAATATATTGGTTAGTCTTAGAGTTTCTACCTTCACAACATCTCTCCAACTTGTCCCCTTCTTTCCATAGAGAGATCACATAGATGTGACTGTGGTGCAGGATCTAGGTTCATAAAATGGCTAGGTTTCTCTGGATCCCTTATGACACACAATTGAATTATATGACTTTTGTGTTAGTATGTATGTGTGTGTGAATTTTATTTTGAGACTAGGAAGAGCAAATACCAAGTACTCAAGACCAATTAATTCAAGTGCATAAATTTGAACAAAATCATGTTTCCAGGAATGAACATGCAATGGAATACACACCACACTGGAAAAAAAACCACAACATTTATGAGTCTTCAAGAAGATCTTCTAGCAATCATGCAAACCAATTTAGCTAGCTTTTCCTGAATTGAATTTTGCTGGCCCTGGTGTTTCTTCCCAAGCAGGTAGTTTCAGAAGTGGAGATTGCCCATTGTTATCTTCTTTCTCCCACTCTGCATGCTTGTTTAACTATCTTTTTAAGCAAAAGGTAGAAGTTCCAGAGTTTGGATTTCATTTCAACTTTTTCACCTCTAAACTGAACTGAAGTTATTGCCTCTTAAAGGAATGTACTGCTAATTTCATGAGTTTCCTTTCTGTACCTTCATAGCAAGTTGAACTGTGCTTAGAAACTTTCATGTTACCACAAAAAGCAGAACTCTTCATTCCTGATCCCAATATTGACCACAGAGTTTCCTATTTCAAGTGTGATATTTAGCAGCTATCCCCTGCAGTAAGGCATTGTAATCTTTATGTTGCTTAGCCAAGAGGAATTTAGGACTACAGCTCTTTAGCCTAGAATAAATATTGCTATCCTGAAAAGCTCATTGCCCTTATAAATTATCTCCTAAGTGAGTGAGTTCAGTCTAGTCTTTGAGATGCTATCCTTTATTGTTAATTAGTAGAGTTCCAGAATTTAAGTATAGAAATAGAGCTTTATACTCCTTCATACTGACTCTATGGGGTTTATTGATAATATACGTGCAAGTCAAGCAGTGGTGTCAGCCAGTCAATCTTATACAGGAGACAATATACGAATAAATATGTATTAACAAGCTAAATACAGGATAAATAGGGGATAATCAGTAGAGGCAATGTACAAGATTAAGAAGGATTAGGAAAAGTTTCTTGTTGAAGGAAAGATTTTAGCTGAGATTTCAAGGAATCCAGGAAGCTGAGAGGCAGAGAAGAGAAAAGAGAATTCCAGCATTCAGTGAAAATGCATCGAGTCTGGAGATAGGAGACAGAATATCTTGTTTGGGAGAGTACCAAGTATAAGAAAATTAAAGAGGTAATAGCGATGGGAGGGGAGGGGGAGGTTATGAATGGGGTTCTAGTGCCAAACAATAACAACAACAAAAATATTTGATCCTGGAAGTGAGAGGGAGCCCCTGGAGTTTCTTAATTATGGGATAATAAGATCTAAACTGTGCTTTAAAGAAATGACTTTGATGGCTGAGTGGATGTTGAACTGGAATGGGAAGAGATTTATGGCAGACAGATTAACCAGCCAGCTGTTGTGAGGCAATGAGCTCCTGTTTCAAGGTGGAGGTATGCATTAGTGAGAGAGAGAGAGAGAGAGAGAGAGAGAGAGAGAGAGAGAGAGAGAGAGAGAGAGAGAGAGAGAGAGAGAGACAGAGAGAGACAGAGAGAGACAGAGACAGAGAGACAGAGAGACAAAGATATAGAGACAGAGACATACAGAGAGGCAGAGACAGAGAGACAGAAAGAAGAATTGAAGACTTCATCTAGCTTGTGAGCATAGCAGATTTGGAAGAACAGTGGTACTTTTGATAGTAATAGGGAAATGTGGAAGATGGGAGGAGACAGTTCAATTGTGCACATCATATTGATGGTTTAGAATTAATCTGATGAGTTTATATGGTGTGAGTGTTTGTTTGGAGGTACCTGAGATACACCTTCCCACATTCTGGGTGATCTAGAGTTGGAGAAGAAGGGAGTTATCATGGGTTGTAATACAAACCACTAATGGTACATACATAAAGGGTACAAGCATACACATCGCAATCATCTCTTCTCTCCTCTAAGTTTCTTATTTTTTAAAAATCATTTTCCAGAAAGGTAAAGCAACATAAATAGCAGTTATAGAAAAAAAAATAGCTCTCTCCAAGACCAAAGGTTTGCACTGAAAAGTCATGGTGGCACTATTGTATACTCAGGAGATTAATGCTAGCTAGAGCTTTGTTTTGTTTTGTTTTTCCGAATGTACCCATTTTTGATGGTCACAGCCTAAGCAATTTTTGATTATTCTGATAATGAGCAATCTTGATAAGGATATACAACAGGATTGGTAGAAGTCCTTTATCATTACAGGGTCTATATTCATGGAGCCATTTCAGCTGTTTCTATCTTTTTTGTCCTTCTTCCTATGGGAAAATGTGCCTGATCTGACCAAACTGGATCATTCAGTCATATTTTCTAGTATTTATGGGCATAAGCAACAAACATCATGAAGATAATTGCATTTATGTGTTGATGTTGCAAGAATAAATGACTACTGAAGACAAGATTCTCCAAATCAAATGTGTGTGTGTATATATATATATATATATATATATATATATATATATATATATATATATATATATATATTGTCCCTTGATAATGCGAAGATTGGTGCAAAAGACAATGGTGAAAAGTATGACAGAAACTATAACTTAAGTTTCACATACAAGCTAAGTGAAAGATGTGAAATCTATCCAGAAGTCATAGTACACATAATAAATAAATTATTTTTTGAATGAATGACATTTCATTGATACCTTTGTAATTTTTCAATACAGACATTCCAGATATAGTAACCCCAACCCACTCAATGATCCTTCCCTTAAAATAAAAGGAAAGCATTTAAGCATAACTGAATTATGCAGTAATCAAACATGGCAGTGTTTGTAATGATGCAATGATGACTGTATTCTCCTAAAAAGAGAGTTGGAAGATACTGGATGGATGAAGATAGAACACCATCACACAAAATAAAATTTCCTTTATCTTAATAAATAGGAAATAATAGGTTGCTGTGGTGGAACCCTTATCAAACTTCAATCCAGTTCAGCAAGCATTGATTAAGCACCTACTATGTGTCTTGGGATAGTCTAGTCTCTAAGGATTAAAAAAAAAAAAAAACCAGACCCTGTCCTCCGGGTGCTTTTGATTTACTGGGAAAAGAAACCCCAGCTAACATCTATAAAACGCTTCCTATTTGCCTGGCTCTATGCTTTACAATGATTATCTCATTTGATGCTCACAACAATGGGAAGAAGTTCTATTATTATCCCTATTTTACAGATGAGAAAACTGAGGCAAACAAAGGTTAAGTTGACACAGCTAGTGTCTGAGGCTGGATTTGGACTCAGATCTTCCCGATTTCAGGCCCAGCACTCTATCCACTATCTAACCATCTCACTAACCCTACTCTCAAAAAACAGACTACAGTTATCCCTTCCACATCACAACTTTCCCCACTGTGGTTACAGTTTCAACATATCAAAGCTCAGCATAAGAGATTAAATGGGAGTTTGGGTGGGGGGAATTTTTTGAAGCCACAGATGACATGTAAGGCCCAGCAGACAACACATAAAAGTTTAGAAATTCACAAAGGCATAGAATGTATGTATAGTATTGTATATTATCAACATATTTTATCTTTTAATACCACAGTAATTCAAACTTCTTTGGTATGAAGGGAGGGTCAAAATTTTTATGTGGATTTTCCAGATTATAGAGGCACTGTACCCTTAATCCCCATGATGTGGAAAGGATAACTATAAAGTGAAATGAGAAAATGAAGAGAGAGCTAGAAGAAATATGAGTCCATTTCTTTTAATTTCTTCATTTTACAAATGAGGAAATTGGGACCCAAGGAAGTTAAATGGTCTGCCCCAAATCATATAATAATCCAAAGATAGCTTCCTTCTACTCCTACCTTCACATCTGAAGGTATGCATGGAACTGGAAGGCCAGAAAAAAGAAGTAAATGAAATGGGACAAATTTTGAAGCATTTTTATAATAATCTGTTGTTATTATTAGAGACAGTAGAATCTCCACATTTGAACTCTTAACAATTCAGTCTCAGTATATAAGAAACTAGAAAAAAATGTGACTGAACTGGACCAAACATACTCAGTGGAAATTGATTCTGGAGGTAACAAAGTTTTGAAAGCTTGGAGAGCTCATAGGGTCAGAGATTTAGATCTAGAGGAGGCCTTAGAGGTGATAAAATCTAACTCTTTCCCTTCATTTTACTCTTTACCATGTGACACCTCTTCAGAAACTCTCACCAATTTATACTCACACTAAAAATTTGGATTCTCAGAGGGTGCAGAGTACTCCCCAAATTACTACTACTACTGTTTAATAGTAAGCCATTAAATAGAAATAATTAGCTCATAACAAAGGTGTTTTTTAAAATGGCATTTTAGGATCAATAACTATACAGCTCTTTTTCTGATGGCTGATAATTGGAAATTGAGGGAATGCTCATTAACTGGGGAATGGCTCAACAAATTGTGGTATATAATTGTGACAGAGTATTATTATTGGGCTATGAAAAGTGACAAGCAGGATGATTTCAGAAAAACCTGGAAAGGCTTACATGAACCGATGCACATTGTCTACAATAACAAAAATACTGTATGATGAATAATTGTGAATGACAGATATTCACAGCAATATAATGATCCAAGACAATCCCAAATGACACATAATGAAACATGGTATCCACCTCCAGAGAAAGAACTGATATTATCTGAATACAGACTGAAGCATACTATTTTTCATTTTCCTTTTCTTTTCATTCTTCCTTGTTGTTGTTCAAGTTTTCTTGTACAAAATGACTAATATAGAAAATTTTTTACATAATTACATTTGTATAACCTATATTAGATTGCTAACTACCTCAGAAAGAGGGAAAGGGAGCACAGGGGAGACATGATGAAGTCAAGTCCTCCTCCTGCCCACCCCTAACCCATCCAGTCAGAAAGTTCCTCCTCAGCCCTCAGTGATGGACTAGAAAGTCACATTTGCTCCAGAAAGTAGTATTTGCTCCAGTTTCTGGGATTTAAACCATTCTCAATCCATTTAGCAATTTACAGATAATCCCTTGGGTGTGATATTTTTTTGGGCCTATCAGAACACAATTCTTGCTTGACCTCTTTCTAGTTTGTATCCCTAGAGAGGAATAGAATTTGGAACTCAGAACTTAAATGTTAAAAATTGTTTTAAGATATAATTATGGAAGAATAAACTATCATTTAAGAAAATGAATAGTAGCTACAAAATCTTCTACCTTCACATAGCACCCAGTGGGAAGAGTGGACAAAAATTTAGAATAGTGAGGTACATGGTGAGGAATGTATGCAGTGAGGGCTATGCAATCTCTTTGGCACAGATGGGCCTCAGAATTCTTTCTAGTATTATACAGTCCTCTCTGAAAACCAAGGAAGCATTACCAGAGATACCTTGTTAGCTATCTTTTGAGTCAAAAATCACCTGTCTTTTCTGTAGTCACAGTCCCTTTCCTTGAAACTGGCTCCTATATATTCATGTTCATCTGGAATATGTGTCCCCAATCTCTCAACTGTGTCTTGAACTAACCTTCCAACATCTGTATGGAATATCTCCCTCTGGATGAGTAACTTTGTTGCTAAATGCTATGGTTGATGGTATGGAGGAGGTGGAGGTGAATGAGAAATGGGAAAGAGAGGAGAGAAAAATAATCTTCTCTTTCCTCCAAAGATGTGAAGAGCTGGATTCTCTCCCCCAGCTACTGGCTTCTGCTTCCATTCATACAAATTGCTGAATTCTGGCTTTCTCCAAGGCTTAACTATTTAAGTCCCCTTAAGTATGCTAATTTAAGGATGGGAGAAGAGGGAAAAAAAGAAAGAGTTTAGAAAAAGAGAAAGAGAGAGAGACAGAGAGAGACAGAGAGAGATGTTAATACTTTGCTTGCAATGGGATCATCGGGTGTCAATATCTTTTTTTTTTTTTTTTTTTTTTTTTACCACACATCGACAAGAGTGGGAGAGGAAGAGGGAAGAGGGAAGGGAATCAAAACTTCCTTCCTCTATGCGAGAAAGAGATGATTTTGAAAAGTGCAGAGAAAATTATGAACAATATTACTACCCCAGACATGGTATTGAGAGGTCAACCCATATGCCTTTGTTCTTATCTTTCTGGAAATCTATATGAGGATGATCTAGACATATATTGAAGGTATCTCTGTTAAATATATTAAAAAGGAATGGGTAAACTTTTACAAATGATCCTTGGCAACAACTCAGATCTTTTTTTTTAAATTTTTTTAACAACTGTCAAAAATTTAGAGAATAAAAGATCCCACTGCGTTTATTGCTTGTTACTATTGAAAAATGCAGTATCTGACTTAGAAGAGCAAAATGCAGTCTTAAAGATTTCACTCTTACATATGATAAAATTATTCAATATTATTTCATAAGTTCAACCACAAATATAATGCTGTTCAATGACCATCTGATTGCTAGCATTAAGGGAAATAAAAGGCGGAGGAAATTATGTTTTCTAAAAGTGTTCTGAATAATCAAAAAAGATGCTTTGCTTCTGATTTTCTGGGAGGGTTGTTTGTTGGTTTTTGTTCTGCTGTCTCTCAGCTACTTAGAAAAAATTTTCCTAAAAAACAAACTCCAATGATGTCTTGGCTAAAGGAAAAGAGATTTTTTATTTAATTAAAATTTCATTTTTCATTGTAAACTTAAGAATCATCAACAAACAGAGCCATTTCAATATTGAAGAATGAGGGACAGACATGCTCACATCAGAAACTGTGAACCTCTGACAGATCACCTTTCAATGCTAGACACTGCGTCTCTCATTGCAGACAAAAAGCACATCAGCTTTTGTGTTTGTCTTCAGATAACAGATCAACAGTCAGTTAAAATAAAATTAAATGTTCTTCATCATCTGTCTGCAATTTAAGGAAGTCATACAGTGTCTCAGAAGCTCTAAAACAAAAGGATGGACAGAATGTGTTCCAGCAATATCTGTGGTTCTAAATGCAACTATAAACTTTTGTTTGTGTATGGCCCATGCCTTGCACAGAGTCTGCCACAAATCATATGCTCAATAAGTGATAATTGAATGAATCAATTTCTAGAATTGTTAATGGAACCATATTGTGTTGCTTGGGGAAATCTCTTTACAGAAGTGTAACACTCAGCAGGGCAAAAGACTTTACTGGGGCAAATATTTTGAATGAGAATTCAAAATTTCCTTTCCCCCTTACCCTAATTTTCCCACAGCAGTATGTTATTGAGGGGAAAAAAACCTACCCAACAGTTTCCAAATGGCTAAGTTTCAATTTTTGAGGAAAATCCACTGTGGCAATGGTTTTTTCGGAGGATACACATTTAGCCAAAAATCTTTTCCTTTGTAACTCTCTTTAGTTTTTATAATGATATTTAAAAAAAAAAAATTCTCCATTGATGAAGGTAGGGAAGGCTGTAAAACACAACCTAAAAAAGAGAAAGGGCCCTGAAGATCACTAACCAGTCACTTTACTGCATTCTTTTTCTATTTATGAGCAGAATTATAGTGGCTAAGCTCTTCTCTCAATTGCTTTTCGAAGAAGTATGTAAGAATTCAGGAATAAGTTGTATAGAAAAAAGAGAAATAGAAGGATTTTTTTTAAAAAATGTACACACACAACTGAACATACCTTTACTTTTTACTCTTTTGAACATTTTCTCCCTCCCAAATATTTCTAGTTGTTTCTAACAGGGAAAGGGAAGGAGATCGTTTTGGCCTTTAATCATAATACCTGCAAAGATCTGGAATCTTTGAAATCATGGAATTTTCACTCCTTCCTCAATCATCCTTTAGGGAATAGTATATTCCATATTGTGAAAGGAAGTTGCTTTTAATTTTGAAACAGAGAAAAACAAAGACCTTTGACCTAAGTCTGCTGCTGGGGTTGAGGCTAGAGTTGTGATTGGTAACTGTGAAGACAGTACATGAATACAGGTGTAGAGAAACAAATATCCAAACTTAATCCTATGCTTCTTGTTAAAAATTTGGATATTTTTAATGACTTAGATGTTTTGAGATTTTGATAAACTCTATCCAGAAATCAATATGCAAATTGTTGCATGGGGTAGACACTACCCCCTCTACATTTTAGCTTTGATGTCTTAATTTGGTGAGGAAATATGTAACTCCCTCAATCAAAACACTATTGACTAAGTGTGAAAAAGGCATACAAACCACAAAGAGGTCAAGCAAGAATTGTGTTCTGATAGGCCCAAAAAAAGATCACATCCAAGGGATTTTCTGTAAATTGTTAAGTGAGTTGAGAATGTTTTAAATTCAAGAAACTGGAGCAAATATGACTGTCTAGAGCAAATGTGACTTTCTAGGCCACTGCTCAGGGCCGAGGAAGAACTTGTGGCTGGTGGGTTAGGGGTGGGCAGGAGGAGGACTTGACTTCAGTGCATCTCCCCTGTGATCCTTTTTCCCTTTGACCAAAGGATGTTCTAGCTTTACAAGGATCCAAAGGATGTATGAAATCCCATCATCTCATCAGTCTCCTAAATGTTGTGCCTGTGTCAGCCGGTACCAGCATAAGCATTGGGAGCCAAGGACAAGAATGGTTTCAGATTCTCTAAGCTTAATGAGAGCTTGTGAAGCAAATGGGAGAAAAAGATTTCCAAATAACCAAATTATTATTCCTTCTTTGCCACATACGCTTTTAAAACTTGAAACTATTTTCCTCTGGACTATGTATACTTATGGAGAAATATATCACAGATATTTTGGTGTAGTGTAACAGTAAGCACCCCAACATACACAAGGGGTTCTGCTATCTCAGGGTCTTAGATATGCATTTATAAAAGGAAAGGCAACTTTTTAGGGGTTAACAATTACTTTTAATCAAGCACATGTATCTTTCATCTAGTTCAGGGGAGTCAGCACCCTGAACTTCAAAGAAAATAGAGAGAAATCAAAAAGTTGACAGACATGACTTCCTCTGCCTGAAGTCAACTGTCTGACCATAGTTATCAGAGAGGGTAGCACTGATATCTAGGTTTTCAAATCTGGGGGCTCCTTTAGCAGCTTCCAGAGCCTCATCTGGCTAAACAAACACTTCCAGTCACTAAGCCCCAACCCAAACTCAACAGACATGGCTTCCTCCACTGGACCATAATTCAACAGAGTCTAACTGTTTGACCATAGGTACTAGAGAGGGAAGCACTGATATCTGGGTTTTCAAAGCCGGGGGCTCCTTAAAGCAACTTCCCATAGACCTAGTCTGGCACTCAGACCTTCTTACAAAAACTAAGCCCCAAAGTAAAACCTCACCCTCAGAGTATTTATATACTTTTTAGAGCCAGAAGGCATAATCCTCTGACCCAGTGCCTCAATCGAAAAATCAAAAGGTACTTCAGACCCTCCTACAAAACATCTCCAGTAAAGTTTCCCACAATGGGCAAGCCCATCAATGGGTAGGAAAGATTTTCTTTAAACACATTATTCAATCAGAGGCACTATTAGTAAAATAAAAATAGCAATTTAATTGCCATCACAGAAAGTAGGAATGTTTTGTACCTATTGTTCCTATTGTACCATCTTAGTAAATGTTCCTATTTAAAAGCTATTTAAGACTAACTGACTGAATTGATTCTCAACTGGTAATCTTGAAGGGAAGCAAATTATTGGTACTTTGAACCCATGTCATTAGAGACTTGCTCCTGACCCCTCAGGGGTACCCTTGGAACCCTGAAGAAATATGTAGCCACTCAAACTCATTTATGAGGATGAGAGTTGGGATAAGATTGATTAGGGTTTACATAGGCTCCACAAATACAGAATTTTTAGCAAAATGTCATCCTAAGAAGTCAGAATAATTCTGGCACAGCTACTGTTCCATAGTGCTATATGTTTATATTTCTCTATCCAGTCATCCAAGGATGCAAATTTGCAAGTTGCATGCAAGCAACTTACCATTTAGAGATGTAGAAGTTATTCCCCAAAGTAAACAAGTGATGAATCTCATATGTTCATACCATAAAAGATTTAGACCTAAAAGGAACCTCAAAGGATATTTAGAACTAGCCCCTCATAATGCAGATGGGGATGCTGAATGCCAAGGAGACTAAATGACTTGCACAAGATCAACCAAATAAAAAATGTCAGGGGGAAGAATTTGAACTCAGTTCCCATAACTCCATTCTTTCCACTGTGCCATACTAGAATTGATTAATAAGAAAGCATGCCCTGGATAACTTGGAAACCTGGTTGAACTGCACTCATCAGAGATTAAGAGAGAAATTGTTAGCAAAGTGTACCATGGGGTTCTATTTGGAGGATACTCTGTTGTAGCCAAATTCTACATTACTTTTTAAAAGTACAGACTGGAAATGTAGGGCTAAGGAGAGCAATATTGGACATTCTTTTTTTTTTTCTTATTAAGAGTATAGCAGGTCAAGTCCTGAGAGATGGATACCTGGATTTATTATTGATTCACCTATAGATTTTGTTTCAATAGGTTACTTCACCTTTTATTTTTTGCCATGCTGTGCTCTATACTTGTTATATTTCATATGCATATTGTGAGAACAAATGCCTAAGCATTTGAAAACTTCCAGTTATTTGGAATGTGTTCCCAAATTGCCATTTATGTTTTAGAATTCTTTTGTAAATAATGTCAGGAAATGGCTCTTGGTGTTTTATATTTGTGTTAATTTTCTAAATATCTTGGTTTTCAGATACTTATCACCATTTGGTGTAAATATTTTAAAATATCTATCACTTCTCTTGTTTTAAGTTTCTTGAATTTATTCTTGTGTGATCCTTTTAATTTTATGTAATCAAAATAGCTACTTTTGTCTCTTTGGTATTTTCTCTTCTTTGTTTGGAAAAGAAATCATCCCTTTCCCCCACTTGCCAAAGCTGTGAAAGTTATCCTTTGTTCTTTTCTTTCTTTCTTTTTATTTTTAAAAATAGCATCTTATTTTTTTTCAAATTGCATGTCAAGACAATTTTTAGCATTCATTTTTTCAAGATATTGAGTTCCAAATTTTTCTTCATGTCTTCTTCTCTTCCTTCCTCCCCTCTTCCTAAAATGGTAGGCAATTTGACATAGGCTATATATGTGCAATTATGTAAAACATATTTCCATATTAGTCACAGTTTTGAAAGAAGAAACAGATAAAAAGAGAAAAAATAAAAATATAGTAAATAAAAAAGTATGCTTCCATTCGATCTTCATTCAGAGTCCATCACTTCTTTATATGGAGGTGGACAGCATTTTCCTTCCTAAGTCCTTTATACTTCTCTTGGATCATTGCATTGATGAGAAGATCTGAATCATTCATAGTGGATCATCACACAATGTTGTTTATACCTTGTACAACATTTTCTTGATTCTGCTCATTTCATTTTGCATCAGTTCCTACAAGTCTTTCCAGGTTTTTCTGAAATGGGTTTATCATTTATTATTGTGCAATAATATTCCACCGCATTCATATACCACATATTGTTTAGCCATTTCTCAATTGATAGGCATCCCCTCAATTTCCACAACACTGAGGCTCAGGATTTTCCCCTGGTTTGCTGAGGTGGGACTTGCTATTGGCTTGCTAAGACACTTCCTGTCCTGGATGGCACTCCCCCTTTACCCAAGTGAGACAGATATTTCCTGCTGACCTTCCAAAGTTCTTGAACTAAAAGATTGCTTCATCTGATGTTCTTTTTTTTTCTGGTTCTGCTGCTCCAGGACTTTTTGGGAGCTCTATTTTATGGTTGTTTGGAGTTGAATATGGGAGAGTTATAGCAATTCCATGCTTACTCTGCCATCTTGGCTCCCAGAAGTCCATTTTGCTCTTTTCTAATTAAAAAAATAATTAATAATATAATGTTTAAATTCAAGAGTATACTGGAGCCAGCTTGAACCAGTTGGTTATATGTTAAATTTTCAGTGTGAGCATTTCCACCTTGGAAAAAAGAAAACATTATAAATCAGGGCTTGACATTATTTTGTTGATTGTATAGACACAAGAAAGTGACAGAGAAAAGGTTAGTAATGCAGGTTAAATTTAAAAGTACATCATGCCTACTCTTTTTGCCTTCAGAAAACCAGGTAAGCATTTACCAGAAGGCCCCTGCTTCTAATAATTAGTCCATGTGTCCATTTGATCTTATTATGGTATCTGGCATAAGACGCTGGCAAAGATCTAATTTCTGCCAAACTACTCTCTAGTTTTCTTGTCAGTTCTTGTCAAAAAAGGGAGTCTTCATACCCCCATATGTATACTTGGGCATATCAGACACTGTTCTGCCATTTTGAATAGTTTCTATTTATTACTTGTCCAAACTTTTCTACTGAGATGCCTTTATGATTTTTAACCAGTAACAAATCACTTTGATTTTAATACTCTTTTCATTTGTACTTTTTCATGTGATTTCTCTTGAGATAATGTATACTTTTTGTCCTTTCAAATAAATTTTGTTTTAATTTTTTTCTAATCATATGAATTATTGTATTAGTAATTTGATTACCATAGTACTAAATATTTAAATTAAGTAAAATAATCATTTTTATTATATCTACCTGGTCCAAGTATCATCGTTAAGTATTTCTGTAAAGACTAATAGCAAATAGTTTTTTAAAGTGAAATAAGCTCCTCCATCCAGGGCAGAATTTTACTCAAAAAAGTTGGCCAAAAAAGGGACAAGTAGATGTTGGAGTCAATTTGAATTGTCTCTCAAAAGGTGATTGTTGAATTTCCCATGAGTATTTGTATACCTTGGAAATCAACAAACAATGCAAATGAAGGTTTGATTTATTGCTGTGTTGATTTTCTGGACTAAAATGATGGAGAAACTGTTAACAATGTAAATTAAAACTTGAAAGCATGTCCTGAGCACATTTTCCCTCCAGAGTCAGTTGTTAAACATTTGCTGATAAAAGAGTCAATCCGGGGAAGATAAATAACAGCTGAGGTAAATATTAATAAAAATGTGGCGAATAGGAGAGATCTCTTACCTAGGAATTTATCATGAAATCCTGTATTGGAAGTTATTAGAGGCAAATAGAGGAAAGAGGCAGGGTGAAGTCCAGTGAAGTCCAGCATATGGCTCTGAAGTCAGCCAGTGCACTAAACATACTGTAAGCCAGTGCTAGCTCCAATAATTTGGGGCCTGAAGTCAGATCCTGGTCTTGACCTGTCAGCTGTGAAAGGTCATTGCACAGGGAAATAGGGCCTAGACATACACTCACCTAAGCACTGGGAGACACTGGAGACAACAAGGCCAATTCAGACCTCCTAGTGCCAGAAATGTTGTGGAGAAGGTCTGAAACTGGTGTCTCACCAGGAGAAAAAAAAAAGTCAAAGGCTGACTATGGGACCTAAGACCATACAGCCCATTCCAAATTGACAAGTAGCTGTGGTGGGAGCAAAGAAGGCCTACCTAACATATCCAAGAGGGACAGAGGTACCTGGGCTGATCAAATAATTCGAATCCATGAATTGAGGGTGAAAATACAAAAGAATGAAAGTCACTGAACACAATGAAAAAATACTATATTGTTAAAAATAAAGAAGCCTGAGGTAAACCCAGAAGAATGTAACCCCACAACAATTTCAAGTATAATTTTAGAGAGAAAAATAAATTAGCTACAAGGACTAAAATAGTGATTAGTACATAGCTGCTGAAACAAAACCTAAAAACTGAAATTAGAAATGAAAGTTCAAGAAGAAAAAGAAAGTGAAAGGAGAATAAATAGCTTAGAATAGAAAGTGTTTAACCTTCCCCAAACATGAGATTCCTGAAAAATAAGATAAACACATCTCAGTGCCTCCATGAGAGGACAAATATTTGAACAAAATCGAAAGATTAGAAAAAAATAGAAAAACAAGGAGACACAATTTTAAAATAATAGGAAAAAGGGAAAAGGACACATTTCATTATGATGCTTGTGAATGAGGAATAATTATAGTTAAAATATCCTTCTTTTTGGAATATCTTTTGAGTCCATAAAACTATAAAAACTTGAAGTAGAAAACCCTTTCACTTGTAACAGAGGTCAAAAGTGGGGATAAGTGAAAAGAGTATATGATTCCTCCCCAGTGACCATGTTGTCAAAGGCTGAACCATTAGGAAATATTCTATTCAATCAGCAATGGGGAGGGATGCCTAGTGTTGACAGATGAGGAAAGACAGTCACCAAGGAAAAGAGGCTGCTGGCAAAAGCATGACACTTCATGGTGGAGAGGAGTACCATGTATGGAATTAAGAAAAGACTTCCAATACCCAGTGTTGTAGATCACTTTTTTGTCATATGTGTATCTTCCACGTGTCTCTCACTACCGTTGTATTCTAACTTTAATCTCACATTTCCCATGAATTCTGTTGTGTGTGGGAAAATGAGCACTAGGATTTTGAGATTGTTTCATACAAACTAATCTTAATTTAATTTTATCTTAGCAAATGCCTTTTCACAAAAGCTAATTAAACCTGTTGGCTGTTTTGCTAATTGGAACTCACTAGTGAGATCCCTGCTATGTATGGGGTTGCCATCATCATCATCATCATCATCATCATCATCATCATCATCACCCTTTTGCTATTATAATAATAGTACTATCCCTTTAGAATGTCCTCCTAGAATCATGAGAATAGTCAAGCCCTTGCCTTAGGAGCTAATCTATAAATGCAAATACAACTTAGAAGAGTGACCCTAAAGAGTGGGCTACACTAGGATTGCAAAAGGTGAGTGCATGGTTGAAGTACAAAATAGATAATTTTGATCATTTTAAATTAAAATGTTTCCTGTATAAATAAAATCTACAAAGCCAAGAATAGAGAGAATGCAGAAATTTGGGGATGGGGACTGTCATAGATAATCTCCCAGATAGAATGTGGTTAGGTTTTAATTGTTGTGGTGCAGGAAATGATGAACTGGAGGGGCAGTGTTTAGAAAAATATGGTAAAACTTGAACTGATGAAGGGAGATGCTATTCACCTTTGGAGAAGCAGATGACAAGTGAGAAGCATAATATGGTCTTATACATACAGGTTTGAATGTATACGTGGAAGTTTATGGATATATATGTATGTGTATAACACTGCTGAATCTACCTTCACATCTTTCCCACCTGTTTTCCTTGAAATTCCTGAACCTCTGCTCTTCCAAATGAATCCTGCTTTTATTATTTCTGACTCAGTAAGATAATTTTTTTAAGTTATTTAATTGGGATAGCATTCCATAAGTAGATTAGTTAGTTAACTTGTAGGGCTTTTACCCAAAATTATATTAGCTTCACTGACCCATGCACAATAAACATTACTTCAATTATTTAGATCTAAAATATAATACATGTTTTGTGTTTGTATTCATATAATTCCTGTGTCTGCTTTGGCAAGTATACTCTCATTTTTTATACCAACTAGTTATTTTATGTAGTTGAAAATTATTGAATATGGCTGACACGTAGTATAGTTTCCCTATTTTCTCTCTTAATTTAATATAATTTTAGCTTTAACGTTTTCTGAGATCATGATTACTAATCCTCCATTTTTAGCATAATAAATTCTACTCTTGATGTTTATTTTATGTTTATGTGTATCTCTTTTTTATAGCATTTTCTGAAAGCAACGTATTGTTCAATTCAAATTTTTAATCTGTTCTCACTTCCATTTTGTGGGTAAATTCATCCCATTCACATTCTAACCTATAATTGCTTGTTGTATATTTTCCTCCTTCCTCTTTTCCTTACTAAGCTTCTCACTCTATTTCTATTTCTCCTTACTCCTCTATTTTATTTCTACCTGCTATTTTGCCCTCTTATTCCTTAATTTACCCCACCTTTAAGGATCCCATCCTTGACATTGCCCTCCATCCAATTTTTTTACCCTCTTGTTAATTTCTGAATTTAGAAGCTTGCTATATTATTTTATGTATCTATATCTACCTACATCTATCTATTTATCTATCTATCTATCTATCTATCTATCTATCTATCTATCTATCTATCTATCTATCTATCTATCTGTATGTATGTATGTATTCTTCTCTCTTTGACCTATTCCTGATTAGACTAGGATTCTAGAACTACCCATCCTTCCCTTATTTAATTCACCTGCATCAGTTCCTTCTCTCACACTTCATTTGTATAAGATAATTACTCTTTTTACCTTTTCCTCTTTCATTTCGTTTTTCGAATAACATCATTCTCAGCTCCACCTCACTATCTTAGTCATACAGTTTACATTTTCATGTATAAAAAGTAAACAATTTGTCCTTACTGAGTCCCTTGTAATCAGTCTTTGATGTTTACCTTATATTTCTCTTGGATCTTATATGTCAAATTTTCTATTAAGTTCTGATTTTTTTGCAGTAAAATTCTGAAAGTCTGTCAATTCATTGAATATCAATTATTTTCTTTTCAGGATTACACTAGATGATGCTGGGTATGTGTGCGTGTTCCTCCTTCGTTGCTGAAGAAGATCATGCCATCAGAGAAATGGTGACATGACTTGCACTTGACTTTGTTTTGAGTGAAGGAGGGCGGTGCAGGTCATCAACCTCACTTCTCCTACAGAGCTGTCTGAATGCAGTGACCAGATATTCATGAGGATGACTGGAGATGACCCAGGGTGAGGCAATTGGGATTAAGTGACTTGCCCAAGGTCACACAGCTAGTGAGTGCCATGTGTCTGAGGTGAAATTTGAACTCAGGTCCTCCTGACTCCTGCACTGGTGCTCTATCCACTGCACCACCTAACCACTTAGCTGCCCCTGCGGGATATGATATTTCCTGCTATAACCCCAGTCCTTTTGCTCTTCAATATTTACAATTCCAAGACTTGCAGTCTTTTAGGGTAGCTGTTGTTAAGTCTTGTGTAATTCTAATTGTCACTCCACCATATTTGCATTTTATTTTTTTTTTGCTCATAATATTTTCTCCTTAATCTGGGAGTTTGGGAATTTGGCCATGATATTCCTGTAGGTTTTTCTCCAAGGATCTTTTTTCTATTTCTGTAGGACTTTTTTTCTATTTCTACTTTGGTTTCTGGTTCTAAAACTTGAGGACTTTAATTATTTCTTGTATTGTCATATCAATAGTTTTTATGATATATTTCAGGTAATCTGGTTATTCTTATGTTTTTTTCTTCTTGATCTGTTTTCCAGATCAGTTGTTTTTCTTAAGCGAAGTTTTGCATTCTTTTCTATTTTTTGATTCTTTATATTTTGTTTGATTAATTCTTGATCTCTTATAACTTGTCTTCCCTTGCCCAATTTAAATTTTCAAGGAGTCATTTTCTTCCTTAATATTCTTCATCTCCTTTTCCAGTTGATCACCTTTCCTCTTCTTATTTTTCTTGTATTGTACTTAAGCAATTTTTAATTATTTTTAATTATTAATTTATTTGTTTTCAGTTTTCAACAGTCACTTCCATATGTTTTAAATTTTCACGTCCTCCCTCCCTCTCCCTGTGCAAGATTGCATGCAATCTTACATGGGTTCTACACATACATTCTTATTAAACACATTTTCATATTAGTCATGTGGAATAGAAAAATTAAAAACAAGTGAGAGAAACCATGAGAAAAACCAAACTAAACCAAAATATAACAAAAGAAAAAATAGTTTGTTTCATTCTGTGTTCTGACTCTATAATCCTTTCTCTGGATGTAGATGGCATTTGCATCAAGAGTCCTGTAAAATGTTTTAGGTCCTTGCATTGCAGTGAAAGTCTAAGTCTATCAGAAACTGTCTTTGCACACTGTGGCTGCTACTGTGTATAATGTTCTCCTGGTTCTGCTCATTTCACTCAGCATCAGTTCATATAAATCTTTCCAAGTTTTTCTGAAGTCAACCTGTTCATCATTTCTTATAGCACAATATTATTGCATTACATTAATATACAACAACTTGTTCAACCACTCCCAGTTGATGGGTATTCCCTCAATTTCCAGTTCTTGGCTACCACAAAAAAAAAAAAAAGGTGCTATAAATATTTTTATACATGTGGGTCCTTTTTCCATTTTTATGATCTCTTTGGAATTCAGTCAAAGACTGAATTTCTGGGCCAAGCGGTATACATATTGTTATAGCCCTTTGGGCATAGTTCCAACTTGCTCTTCAGAATTGTTGGATGAGCTCATAGCTCCCCCAACAATGAATTAGTGTTCTAACTCTGCCACATTTTCTCCAACATTTATTATCTTTCTGTTTTGTCATGTTAGCCAATCTGATAGGTGTGATGTGATACATTAGGGTTGTTTTTATTTGCAATTCTCTAATCAATAGTGATTTAGAGTATTTTTTCATATGACTCTGAAAACTGCATGTACATTTCCTTGATCATTTATCAAGTGGGGAATGATTTGTAGTATTGTAAATCTGACCCAGTTCTCTATATATTATAGAAATGAGGCCTTTATCACAGACATTAGTTGTAAAAATTCTTTCCCAGTTTTCTGGTTCCCTCCTAATTGTGGTTGCATTGGCTTTGTTTGTGCAAAAACTTTTCAATTAATGTAATCAAAATTATCCATCTCACATTTGACAATGTTCTCTAGGTCTTGTTTGGTTACAAATTTCTTCATTCTCCACTGACCTAACTAATAAACTATTCCTTGCTCCTCTAATTTGTTTATAGTATCAGTCTTTATACCTAGATTGTGCACGCATTTGGACTTTATTATGGTGTAGAGTGTCAGACATTGGACTATGCCCAGTTTTCACCACACTATTTTCCAGTTCTTCCAGCAGTTTTTGTCAAACAATGAGTTCTTATCACAGAAGCTGGGATACTTGTCTTACCAAACAGTACACTGCTGTAATAATTGACTACTGTGTCTTGTGTACCTAACCTATTCCACTCATCTACCCTTCTATTTCTTGGCCAGTACCAAGTGGTGTTTAATGACTGTTGCTTTATAATACAATTTGAGATCTGATATGGCTAAGCTACCTTCCATAGCATTTCTTTTCATGAATTTCCTTGATGTTGTGGACCTTTTGTTCTTTTTGATGAATTTTGATATTTTTTCTAGCTCTAAAAAATCATTTTCTGGTAACTTCTTCTTTGCCTATTTTAGTTCCTTCAATTTCTTTTTCTTCTCTTATTAGTAAAGCTAAGATTTCTAGTACCATATTGAATAACAGTGGTGATAATGGACATCCTTATTTCACCCCCATTCTTATTGGAACGGCATCTAGCTTATCACCATTACATATATTGTTTGCTGCTGGTAGGGACTCATTATTTCAAAGAAGGATCTATTTATTCCTATGCTCTCCAGTGTTTTCAATAGGAACGGGTGTTGTATTTTGTTAAAAGCTTTTTCTGTATCTATTGAAATAATCATATGGTTTCTGTGTTTTGTTAATATGATCAATAACGCTGATAGTTTTCCTAATATTGAACCAACCCTGCATTCTTGGTATAAATCATACTTGATCATAGTGTATTATTCTTGTGATAAGTTGCTAACAACATATATAATATATATATATATATATATATATATATATATATATATACGTACACACATACAGACACACACACACACACACACACACACACACATATATATATATATATATAATATCTTATTTAAAATTTTTGTATCAGTATTCATTAGGAAAATTGGTTTATAGTTTTCTTTCTCTGTTATGGCTCTTCCTGGTTTAGATATAAGAACCATATTTGTATCATAAAAATAATTTGGTAGGATTTCACCAATTCCCCCAAATAGTCTATATGGTATTAGAATTAACTGTTCTTTGAATGTGTGATAGAATTCACTTTTAAATTCATCTGGCCCCAGAGATGTTTTCCTAGGGAGTTCAATGATGCCTTGTTCAATTTCTTTTCCTGAGATGTGGTTATTTAAGTATTTTACTTCTGTTAATCAGGGCAATTAATACATACATACATGCATGCATACATACACACACAAACACACACACATATATATATATACATATACATATATATGTATATATACATAGAGAGAGAAAGAGAGAGAGAGAGAGAGAGAGAGAGAGAGAGAGAGAGAGAGAGAGAGAGAGAGAGAACTGGGCAAAGTAATTAATTTCCTCTTAATCAGAGGTGAGTTCACCCTTTTTATTTTTGATATTGGTAATTTGGTTATCTTCTTTCTTTTTTTTAAATCAAATTGAGCAAAGGTATCTCTACTTTTCTTCACTGGATTATGAGGATTTTATGCCCTAGTGCATGGTCAATTTTTGTGTATGTGCCATGTACCACTGAGAAAATGGTGTGTTTCTTTCTATCCCCATTCAATTTTCTCCAGATGTCTATTATATCTACCTTATCCAGAATTCTATTCACTTCCTTAATTTCTTTCTTGTTTATTTTGAGGTTAGATTTATCAAGTTCAGAGAGGGAGAGGTTGAGGTCCCCAAGTAGAATAGTTTAGATGTCCTTTTTTCCCCTGTAATTCCCTTAACTTCTCTAATAATTTGAATGCTATACCACTTGGTGCATATATGTTTAGTAATATTATTTCATTGCCTTTTTAGCAGGATAAATAGTCTTTTGATTATGTCTATTTTTGCTTTTGCTGAGATTAGAATTACTATGCCTGCCTTTTTTAATGTCATCTGAAGCATAATATATTCTGCTCTAACCTTTTGTCTTTACCCTGTGTGTACCTCCTTGTTTCAAATATATTTCATGTAAACAGCATATTGTTGGATTATGATTTTTAATACATTCTGCTATCCACCTCCATTTTAACATCCCATTCACATTCACAGTTATGATTACTACCTGTGTCTTTCTATCTATTCTATTCCCCCCTCTCTCATTTATGCTTTTAGTTCTCCCTTCTCTTCCACAAGAGTTTTAATTTTTGAGCATCTCGTCCCTAAGACTTCCCTCCTTTCTATCAACCCCCTCCCTTTTATTTCACCTTTCTTTTACTACTTATTTCCTCCCTTTCAATATTCTTCCCTTTTCTTTACCCTTTCCCCTCCTACTGCCTGTAGGGCAAGTTATATTTCTATACTTAACTGTGTATGTTTGTTCTGTCATTGAACCAAATCTAATGAGAGTAAAGTTCAAACAATGTTCATATCCCTTTCCCTTTCCTATAATATGGCTTTGCTCCTCTTCCTGTGATGTAATTTACCCTTTTCTGTCTTCTCCTTTTCTCCCATTATATTCCACTTAGACCCTTTAATTATATTTTTATCATTGCATCAATTAATTTATATCCACTCCCTCTATCTCTGTGTATTCCTTTTAAATGTCATAATAAATATGCATTTCTCAATATTAACAAGTATCATACTCCCATATAGGGATGTAAATAGTTTGCCTGTATTTAATAACAAGTTTTTTCTTTTGGTCCCTGTTTACCTTTTTATGCCTCTCTTGAGTCTTGTATTTGAAGATCAAATTTTCTATTGAAGTCTGGCCTTTTCGTCAGAGGATCTGGAAATCCCTTATTTCATTGAATGTCCATCTCCTTTCCTGAAATATTATGCTCAATTTTTCTGGGTAACTGATCCTTGGCTGTAGTCGCAGCTTCTTTGCTTTATGGAATATTATATTCCATTCTCTCCAATCTTTTAATGTAGAAGCTGCAATGTCCTGCATGATATTGACTGTAGTTTCTTGATATTTGAATTATTTCTTTCTGGATTCTTGCAATATTTTCTCCTTAACTTGATAGTCCTCCAGTTTGGCAACAATATTCCTTGCTGTTTTCTATTTGGGATCTCTTTGAGGGGGTGATCAGTATTCTTTCAATGACAATTTTGACCTCTGGATCTTGGAACTTACAGTAAGTTTCCTTGATGAATTCTTGGAAATTATTGTCCAGGCTCTTTTTTTTATATGATCTTCCAATAGGACAATAATTCTTAGATTTTCTTTCCTAGATCTGTTTTCCAGGTCAGTTGTTTTTGCAATGAGTTATTTTACATTTTCTTCTATTTTTTTCATTCTTTAGATTTTGTTTGACTGATTTGCGATGTCTCATGAAGTCATTAGCTTCTACTTGCCCAGTTTTAATTTTTAATATATTGTTTTCTTCAGTTAGCTTTTGTACTTCTTTTTCCATTTGTCTAATTTTTTCCAGTTAGGTTTTGTGCTTCCCTATCCATTTGGCCAATTTTACTTTTTAAGGAGCTGTTCTCTCCTGTGATTTCTTTTTCCTATCTGGCAATTGTAGTCTTAAAACCATTGTCCAACTTTTCTTCTATCAATCTCTCTAATTTGGCTTTTAAAATCCTTCTTGAGCTCTTCCAAGAATGCTTTTTGGGCTTGAGACCAGTTTTTCCCTTTTAAGGTTTCAGATGTGGGTATATTATCAGTGCTCTCCTCTTTTGAATTCATATATTGGTCTTCTGTCTCCACAGTAAGATTCTATGGTCTTGGATTTTCTGATTTTCTTTTTGCTCATGGTGATTGCCTTTTTCCTGGCTTTTAAAGTGGATCTCTGCTTCTAGTACACAAGGGGCTCTGTACCATGTTTCTTGTACTGAGTATTTGAGGCCTGGTTACTGGTTTTGTGTATTGTGGCCTCTGGTTCTTTCAACTAGAAGCTAAATATAATGCTCCAGCTTATGGGGTTGAGCAGGCTGGTGTGTGCCATTGCTGAGGCCAGGTTTAGTCTTTCTGAGTTTCCCCAGGATTACACCGAAGTCCACTGCATGAGGTGTGGAGGAGGGGTGGTCTAGCTATGCTAGTTCTCTTCCTTCCCTGGGGCTGAGCTAGAGTACAGGCAAGCTTAGTGTCTGGTGAACCCCCATTTGTACTAGTGTTTACCCAATTCCCCTGGCTGTACTAAGGCACACCTGGGGTCCAGGTGTTGGTACTAATAGGCTCCACCCCAATGTGGGTCAGAATTTCCTCCTGCTCCACTGAGGTGAGATTTGCTGGGATACCTCAAGTCCTACACTGGTTCCCTTTAGCCATAGCAAGAAGTAGTCTTCTAGTTGATCTTCCTGGTCTCCCAAGCTGAGAGACTGCTGTGCTCCTACTGCTGATTCCACTATTCCAGATTTTTACTTTGGGAAATATTCTCTGTGTTTTTCAAGGTCAACAAGGGGAGGGTGAGAGCACTTACAGTTTACTCCACCATCTTAATTACCAGAAGTTCAAACTGTTGCTCTAATTTCCAAAAATTCTTTACACTCTATTGTTTGATTTTTGATGTCTTTTTTGAGTTCTTCTAAGAATTCTTTTTGGGCAGGTGACTATTTGACATTGCTCTTTGAGGTAGGAGAGGTTTTTTTTTTTTCTTTTTCTTTTTTTTGCTTCTGCATTGTCCTCTGAAGATGAACTCTGGTCTTCTCTGTTCCCATAGTAGCTATCTATGGTTGGGTTCTTTCTTCTTTGCCTTCTCATTTAAATAAAATTTTTTTAGCAGTTTCTTATTATAACCACCTCTAACCTTGCTGTTGCTTTTTTTGAGCTTTGTCCCATGCCCAACCTTTGTACTCCTTTTCTGCTCCAAGCCATAGCTAGGGCTCCCTGATATACCATGGTGAAATGTTCTTGTTCACTCAGAACCCTCCAGTAGTTATGACTTTCAGTTCTCCTTTGTGGTCTGGACTAAGAACAAGAATTCAGCTTTCCTCTAAAAGTTACAGTCAGCAATGGCCCCGCCCCACACCTTCTGCACTCATTTGGCATATGTTGGTTTCTTCATGTCCAGGGCTGTGTCTTGGCAGCAACTCTGGGCCTGGTGTCCCTTGTCAGCAGACACTCCCTCAATCTTCCCCTGCTTAGACACCAACTCCCCACACTGTCCAGGAGCTAATTTTTCCTGTGACTGATATTGAGTCTCCCTCCCAACCCAGCTGCCCCCAGGACTCACTGCTTACTGTTTAGTGTGGAACTAGCCTAGAGGTATTTAAACTTCACTTGAGCTGAACCTCCATCATTTTTTGGATCTTCTCCAATTGCCCCAGGTTGATGACTGTTCTGCAATTCTTGTTTATTTTTGCTACTGTATTTGCTGAACTATTTTGCCTTGTCTATGGAGGAAATCTGGAGAGCATGGAATTTTCTTATCCATTTCATTATCTTCCCAGAATCCTCTCTCCCGCAGATCTCTGTCGGATGACCTATGGTCTAGCCAACTCTACCCTATATTGTTGTTGTGAAGTGCATTTGATTATGCACAGAATAGAAACCCACAAATCAATCACTACTATTTCCTCTACCTATGATGATCTCTATCTCTTTCTCTTTCTCTTCTACCACAAACTCCAGAAATCCCATAATTATCCTCCTTGTGTCTGGTGAAAAACTGAAAGTGGTCTCTCTCCTTTCTTAAATTACCTATTTCATCTGGATATTGCCTCCCCCCTCCACAACACTCCTATCTTATTTGTACCTTCATTACTAACTACTTGCACACTTGTCACTTTCTCTCAGCTGGAACATAATCTCCTTGAAAGCAGGAACAGTATTGGGAGTATTTGTGAAACAGCAAAGCATGATGTTGCTAGCATCCAGCACTCTTCCTTGCCTATACAACCTGTTAATATTTGCTGAAATGAATTCAGAATCACAATGAATTGTGCTTTTAGTTCATTATATTATGCACTTTTAGAAATAATATCAAAGCTTGTGTTTCATTGCATTCCTCCTCTGTAATGCATCCCAGATGCCTCACTTTTGGTCCCCTGTGTAGAACAGATGAATAAATAGATGATAAATAGACAGAAGCAGAGATAGATATCCCCCTTATTAGATATCTAAATAGATACAGATCTATCTCTTTGTATTTATATATATATATATATACCACTATACAAACATCTAAACACATATGCATATCATTTATATCTAAGCATACATAAAAATGATAGATACATGCCTTATTCATACACACATACACATAAACATGTATATTTTTTTATGCTATGTACCTATAGGCACGCATATACAACTATAATTATATATTTGTGTATAGTGTGTATGTGTACATGTGTATCTTTGAATGCATTATATCTATAGATACACACATATAAAATAAACTGCATTTAACATGTACACACAGAAACACATTTGCCTTGATGTGTGTATATATGTTTACATGTATGTAAATGCATGCACACACAATTTATGTTTTTATGTTTGGGTGTATATATGTTTATAGGCATATATATGAAATGAACTATACTTCACAGGTACATATGCCATACAATTGTACCTTGTTGCAAGTATATGCATAATAATGTATATGCATACATATTTTTATACACACATATGTGTACTTGTTTGTATATGTATATAGGCATCTCTCTTTCAAGCTTTTTCCATTGTGTCTCCAATCGTTGTAAAGGGATTGGCTTTAAAGGATAATATCACGATTAATAATAGTATCTATCAGAGGCAGTTTTAAAATTCCCTAATTTTAACATAACACTAATATGTTGGAGGTGCATTTGATGTATTCTTGTTACAATCATAGTAGGAACTGTCACCAGATGCTGGAAATATACCTTGTCATTAACTGCAGTGTAGTACAAATTGGAGCAGAGTTTTTAAGACCTAATCCTGGAAGCCACCACTCCCACTTCAACGTTTGAAAAGCTTTAGGCAATAGAAGAAGAAAGAATGAATTAGGATGAACCTGGGGGTCCATATGCTGTCTACAAATCAGGCCTATTAGCTTTGCTTACCTTATGGCTTGAATATCGTTTGTGAGCCATCTTTACTGCCAAGGAAAGATAAAAAGTGTACATTAAAAATATATTACACCTTATCTCAGGGAAGCAGGTGAAGAAGCTTTCTACCTTTAAACAGGCTGTAACTTCTTACTGCATATATTTAACTGGGACTCTAAGTACTAACATAACCAACATGAAATATCCACTTGTTTCCAGGCCCAGTGTTTGCCAGCTGCTTGACCTAAATGGTACCGATCCCATCTTCATTTCTTTCCCCAAGATGTGAATACTGGAATTTAATTACACTGCCAAATTATTAAAGCAAAGGGATTGCAAGGTTACAGTTAATAAACTACTCTTCAGGCTTAACAGCTGGCTTCCTGGAAAATGGTTCTGTCCTGGAAGGCCAAAAGATGGGAGATAACATGCTCATCTGGGGATTCTGATGAACTGGTTTTTATTAGAGGTGCTCCTGGCTGTGAAATCATCTTATTCCGTAGAATCGACAAGTTTCCAAGCCTGCAAAATATATTTAGAGGTGATTTTATTTCTCCTTGGAGAATATCAACTATTTCTTTTTGCACTCTTTGCCCTTTCTCATTTTTCAAATAATCATTCTGATGATGGAGAAGACCAGAATTTTTAGTTCATCATGTTGGATATATGTCTGTGTATATACATGTATTTACGTATATGTGTGTCTACACACATTCATACACATACATAGTTATAGATATACTTACGGAATTTAAAGCTAGCAGGAGCCATGGAGAAGGTCAAGTCCAATCTTCTCATTTTACCTATCAGAAAATTAAAGGTCAGAGAGGTTTAGTGATTTGTTCAAGACCCCACAGCTCTTTCCACTGTATCATGTTGTTCATTTTGTATCCTTAAGGAGTTCTGAGAAGCAATAAACTGAATAAGCTCATTTCCTGTGTGACTTGCTCTCCTGTCTTCAAAATGTTATCATTTCTATGTTGAAGTCAGTGTTCCTGTCAGCTGCATGTTAGCACCTGACCCTTTTCTCAATGAGGAAGCCTCAAATTATTTTTACTAGATTTCACTGATCTGTTTCAATTTGTAAAGGAACTTATTCCCTACTTCCATATTTTGGTTTCTACCAGTGGCACAGATTACAATCTAATGTTACATTTTGAATCCAGTATACGTTCTCATAAATCCAATCTAGGGCACCCACCAATGTCTGGGAAAATATCTTCTAGAGCTCTTAAAAATCACATGATTCCCAGTGAAGCAAATGGGTCATCCATCTGTTATTCCTTGTTCTCACTGCATAAACAACCCACCTCTCCTTTCCAGTAATCCATTCCTTTAGCAATTTCTTCTCTTCTGCTTCCTTAAAAATATGTTCTAGTCTGTACCTATCACATGTCTAGTCATTGCTCTTTGGATATCCTGCAGTTGTGAGTCATCAGAGATTATATTAATCTATGATTTACAGTGATAAATTATCATGTTATTAAATAAGATTTAAAATTTGGGGGTATTTCCTCCAGATAGACTTTGAGAGCAGATTGAAGAATATTTTAAACTTATTTTTCTTGCTTAAAAAACAAAAACATATCATGGTTAATGTGGAAATACATTTTGCATGACTACACACACATTCATCCATCTGTACACACATATATGATGGATATCTTATTTCTTCCTTTCTCAATGAGTGGATAAGAGCATTGTGGGAGGCAAAAAATTGAAACTGAAAGTAAAAACAAAAGAAAATACCAAGCACATATTCATACACAAGCCCAGAGATGTTTCCAGGTGTTTGCATCTACCAATGCAGATCCAGCAAAAAGTCCAAATGAAAGAAGAATTATCTATTGATGGAGGGGTTCTATACAGATTATTGCTTGTGGATGACATTATGTCAATTACATAAGAAATAAACCTTGCAAAGCTTCCTAAATAAGAGACAAACAATACACATAAAAATAAAGTGAAGAATGACTATTTGTCTAGACTATGGTAGTTAAATAGAGAGCTGGCAGGTAGGATATTTTTTCTCCGTGAAATTTTTTTTTAACAGAAATATTCTTTTGGTGATGCTATGTGAATATGAATCACTGCCCACACAAGTAGAATATTTATTTTTTGCTCTTTTGATTTGATACTTTACATAGTTGCAAAATCCCTATATGTCAGATGAGTGGAAATAGAGGTCTGTCCCTCTGCAATCTATATCATTGTATCTCATATGAGATCTCACCCTCAAATGTTCCTATTTCAGGAAATTGAGTTAACATGGATTGGCAGTAATATATTTCTGACCTATTATTAGAACTGCCTATTTACAGAAAGATGTGAACCCCCAGTTGTCCTAGAGAGCCAAGAATGAATGGATTGTGACCTGCATTATTGATGAAGTACTGACATTTACTGAGATCATAGATGCATTGCAATATTGGTCAGAATTGCTGGGCTTCAGCAATGAACTCACCAAAACAATATCATTAGCCAACACTATCTTGATTAGAAGAGAGATTTGGGGTCATAGGGCAAAGGAAGTCATACACTTCAGAATCCTTCCATTTTCACAAAGCAATACAATAATAGAATTTACAGTGGCAATATGTTAAAAGTCAGTTTTTGGAGTTGGAGAACCTGAATTTGAAGGCTAATTTTAGAATGTGTTAGGGGTGTGTGTGTGTATATGTGTGTGTGTGTGTGTGTGAGAGAGAGAGAGAGAGAGAGAGAGAGAGAGAGAGAGAGAGAGAGAGAGAGAGAGAGAGAGAGAGAGAGAGAGAGAGATTGATTTGGGGCAAGTAACAATTCTTGCCAGTGTCTTAATCTATCAAATGACCTTAATAATGCTTATATTAGCTATCTTATAGTCTCATTGTAAGTAAAATGCTTAGGAAATCCTAAATCATTTATATGAATGTGAATCTTGATATTATTTCAACTCTCAATTCATTTTAAAAGTGAGAAAATGAGAATTTACAGAATTGAAGAGACTGTACCAGGATTGCTTAGGGAGCTGGCAATAGACTGCAATTTCAGACTTCTAATTCCTAGTTTAGTATTATATGTACATACCCTCTATCTTTCAATAGCACCTTCCTGCCTAGAGACTATCAACTTTGCCCATCTTGACCTCCTTTGCACTTATCATTACTCTCTTTGCAATTGTTGTTTTCATTTGTAAAATGAAAATTTTGATATTTATGAGCTGTGGGACAATTTGACACATCTCTTGAAACGTGTAACAGGTATCAGGACACTGCTATTTCTAAGATTTAGGAGAGACAAAGGTCTGTTATACAAATTAACTTTTCCCCATCTCCACTGATATCAGAACAAAAAAAAAGGACATTATTGTGAAGGATTTAAATTAAGGGCTTGTTCAGTCATTTTTCAGTAATATCTGACTCTTCCTTTTTTGGATTTTCTTTGTAAGGACAGTGGAGTGTCTTGCCATTTTCTTCTGGAGATCATTTTAGAGATGAGAAAACCAAGGCAAACATGGTTAAATGACCTTCCCAGGGTCACACAACTAGTAAGTATTGGAAGTCTGATTTGAACTCAGGAAGGCATCTATCTGATTCCAGTACAGGTACTCTATCCACTGTGCCACCCAGCTCCCTAGTGAATGCTAAAATTTCAACACTTACAGATATTTAATGAAACATTTTTTTTTTAGGATGTGATGTGCTGGGCATGACATTGGATTTATAGTCAAACAACTGGGCATGAGTACCAGTGCTGCCACTTATTAGCCATGACACTTGGGGCTAGTCAACCTCTCTGGGTTTCAGTTTCCTTCCATACATAAATAGTTGCATGGCTTATCTCCTTAAATGATTGTCAATATGAAGTGAGATAACAGTTATACAACTTTAGAATTAGGAGGGACTAATAACTGACCAGGAATTCTCTCTACAATATAGGCAACAGATTATCATCTAGTCTCCATATACATAAGTATACAAGTTACCAGGAGCTCAACACTTCTTTTCCCCTGTCTCCTCCTCCTACATACACACACACACACACATACACACACATGTCCATGCACACTCACAAATACATATGTATGAAGATATAGCCATAAATCACTAATGTTCAAGCTATTGTTATTGTTGCTAGTACTATTAATATTAGCATGTATCTATATAGCTAGTATAAAATTATTTCATCCCTCCCTCACTCAAAATAAAGTCAAGTGCAAGGCATGTCATCATTTCTCTGATGTCATGTTCCTCCTCCAAAATGAAGAATGGACACAATAAAATTATTGAAAGCGATATAATACAATAATATTGTGAGGAATTTGTAACATTCCTATGGGCAAGATATGCATATATATAAACTAAAATTGCTCTGTGTGGAAGAGTGCACATATTAAACTTAGTAACAGGAAATATTTCTCAAACATTATGAAGGAAGAGGTTCTAAGTGGTATTTGTATTTGTCCTATTTAGAGTCTTTGGAATATTATGAAACATAATTTTTTTGTTCCAAGTAACAGGGATAGTGCCAGTTGATGTATGGAGACAAAGTTCAGTTTGGTATAAGGAAGAACTTTCCAATTATTAGAGGTGCCTTATAATAGAGTCTGTTGTCTTGTGAACTAGCGAAATCTCTGGGAGAGGTTCAAGCAGAGGTTTCTGGGATAGAGAGATAATCTGATATGGTGGAAAGAGTAGCAGATTTAGTACTAGAAGACATGGGTTTGAATCTTGACTTTGTCATTGATAAGTTCTATAATGATAAGGAAGTCTGAAGTCCTTAAAACTGTTTCTTCATTTATAAAATGAGAAGACTATTGCCCATTTCAAAGGGTTACTGTGAGAAAAGTATTTTCCATACCTGAAAATTATATACATACAAGATATTATTAGAGCAGAGGGGATTGATTCCTGCATTAGATATATTCCTGCTGAAGTTGAAATAGATTACATTTAAGATTCCTTCTGATTCAATATTATATGAGTATTGTCAGCAAGAAGTGCTCAGAGGGAGGACAAATTACTGAAGATTATAATTATTAAATAAAAGTAAGATTTCAATAAGTCATGGAAGGATGTGTCACACACATATAACTTGAAAGTAGGAGGGAAAATATTCTAAGAAGAGATTTTAGGGTCTGTTGGGGTGATGATGGTAAGATGGGGGGTTATAATCTGAACATAGGTAGAATGAACAGGGAATAGAGATAGCTATATCTGTATCCGTGTGTGTGTATGTGTGTGCATGCGTGTGTGTGTGTGTGTGTGTATCCTCAGTTAGAAATCTATTTTATCCAATGGGGAAGTAGGAATGGGAAGATGATAAAAGTAAGGGGGGGGGTGATAAAAGGGATAGTGGATAAAAGAAGGTCATTTTCAGAAGCAAAACAAACTTTAGAGGACAGGAGAGAGGGAAAAGAGGGGAGGGAGGGAGGGGGAGAGAGAGAGAGAGAGAGAGAGAGAGAGAGAGAGAGAGAGAGAGAGAGAGAGAGAGAGAGAAAGAGAGAGAGAGAGAGACAGAGAGAGAGAGAAAGAGAGAGAGAGAGAGAGAGAGAGAAATAGGAAGGAGGGAAATTCAGTTAGTAATCACAACTTTGAATGTGAATGGGATAAACTCATTCATAAAATGAAAGCACATGGAAGAGTGGATTAGAAACCACAATGCAATAATACGTTTTGCTTTACATGAAATACACTTGAAATAGACACTAAAACAGAGTGGGACATAAAGAAGAATCTTTTATGCTTAGGCTGAAGTAAGAAAGACAGGTGTAGCAATTATGATGTCAAACAGCAAAAGCAAAGGATGGAAACTGCATTTGCTAAAAGACACCATGGATAGTGAAGTGTTATCAGTATAAAACAGATATGTACCAAATGACTTAGCATCAAAATTCTTAAAGAAAAAGCTAAATGAACTTCATGAGGAAATAGAGAGTAAAACTATACTAATGGGAGACCTCAAATTTCCAAACTAAGAACTAGAAAAATGTAAGCATAAAATAACATAAGAAAGATGCTAAGGATATGAATAGACTATTACAAAAGTTAGATAGGACAGTCCTCTGGAGAAAATTGAATGTGAATAGAAAGGAGGATAATTTTCTTAGTCTACATGAAACCTTCACAAAAATTGACCATGTATTAGGAAATAAAAATCTCATACACAAATGCAGAAAAGCAGAAATATTAAAAAAATTTAGACATAAAAGATGATATCGTAAGTAAATTAGAGGAGCAAGGAAAAATATGCCTGTCAGATCTATGCATAACTATAAGAGTTTATGACAAAACAAGAGATAGAGAGGATTACAGGAAGTAAAATAGTTTTGATTACATGAAATTAAAAACCTTATGCACAAACAAAACCAAAATTGCCAAAATTAGAAAGAAAACAAGAAACTGGTGGGAGGGGGACTCTTACATGAAGTTTTTCTGATGACCTCATTTCTGAAACATACAGGGGATGGAGCCAAATATATAAAAATAAGAGTCATTCTCCAATAGATAAATGGCCAAAGTACATGAATAGGCAGGTTTCAGAAGAAGAAATCAAAGCTATCAATAGTAACATGAAAAAAAAAATCTACAACACCACTGACTAGAGAAATGAGAATTAAAACAACTCTGAGATACTATCTCACCTTTATCATATTGGCTAATACAATAGAAAAGAAAAATGCTAAATGCTGGAGAGGATGTGGAAAATTGGGACACTACTCATTGTTAGTGGAGTTGTAAATTAGTCCAACCATTCTGGAGAACAATTTAGAACTATGCCCAAAGGTCTATAAAACTGTAATACTATTTGACCCAGTGGTACCCTTACTAGGTCTGTATCCTGAAGAAATCAAAAAAGGAAAAAGGACTTAGATGTGCTATGAGAAATAATGAACAATATAGTTTCAGAAAAACCTGGGAAGGCTTATGTGAAAATGGTAGGCAGTTTGATATGCTTTATGAAATATAGAACTATTTCCATATGAATCACAGTTGTGAAAGAAGAAACAGATCAAAAGAAAAAAAAAACATGAGCAGGAATAAAATAAGTGAAAAAAATATGCTTTGATCTGCATTCACAGTCCATCAATTCTTTTCTGGATATGGATAACATTTTCCTTTGTGAATCCTTTGTACTTGTCTTGGATCATTGTGTTACTGAGAAGAGATGAGACATTCATAGTCAATCATCACACAATGTTGCTGATATTGTTTACAATATTTTCCTGGTTCTGCTCATTTCACTTTGCATCAGTCTTTCCACAAGTCTTTCCAGTTTTTTTCTGAAATCTGACTATTCATCATTTCTTATTGCATGACAATGCTCCATTACATTCATATGCCATAGCTTATTCAGCCATTCCCCATCTGATGGGCATCCCCTCAATTATCAATATTTTGAAACCACAAGAAAGAACTGCTATAAATATTTTTGTACATGAAAAATTTTTATAATGTCTTTGGGATACACACCTAGTAGTTGCATTGCTGGATGAAAGGATATGCACAATTTTATGACTCTTTGGACATTCTCTAAAGAATGGTTGCATCAGTTTACAACTCTACCAACAGTACATTAGTGTCTCAATTTTCCCACATTCTCTCCAAAATTTATCATTTTTATTTTTTATCATATTAGCCGATATGATTGCATGAAGTGGTATCTCAGAGTTGTTTTAATTTGTATTTCTCTAATCAAAAGTGATTTAGAGCACTATGTAACTATAGATGGCTTTGATATTATCTGAATACTGCCTGTGCATATCCTTTGACCATTTATCTATTGGGGAATGGCTTGTATTCTTATAAATCTGACTAAGTTCTCTATATATTTGAGAAATGAGGCTTTTATCAGAGATACTTACTGTAGAGATTATTTCCTAGCTTTCTGCTTTCCTTGTAAACTTGGGTTGTATTGGTTTTGTTTGTACAAAACCTTTTTAATTTAATATAATCAAAATTAGCAGTTATACATGCCCATCTTTTTCTATTCCTTGAAATAATCCTCTTTTTGTTTTTTTTCCCTTTATAATTCCAACAACATCAGCAGGTAAGATATGGAATTTAACTCCTAGTAAATTTAAAATTGAAATAAAACAATCACCCTATACTATACACACTTACACTACTCTGGACAAATCATTTAACCTCCCTTTGCCTCAGTTTCTTCATATATTAAATGGGGATAATAGTGATATTTCATAGGATTGTTGTGAGGTTCAATGGAGAAAATTTATGTAGGGGACTTTTTGAATTTTAAACCTAAATCAAGACAAGTCAACAATCCTTTATTAAATGTGTATTATAGGCCAGGCAGTATTGTTATTATTGGAAATACAAATAGAAAGTGGATAAAAAAGACAGTCCTTGAATTCAAAGAGTTTACATTATGATGGGGAAAGACATTAAAATGAAACAAAGCAGTGCATGTGTGTGTATGTGTGTTTGTGTGTGGTGTGTGTGTGTGTGTGTGTGTGTGTGTGTGTGTGTGTGTGTTGGTGAGGAAAGAGGGAGACATTCTGGGGAAAGAAGTCCAGATGATTAAACAAGGCTGGTCTGGATCCTTCCTCAAAATAGAAGTTATGGGAAGAGCTGTCCAAATAGAGGAATGGGTGAAAGAGATGGTAGGGCTTTTGAAAGTGAGAAGGCTTCTGGGAAATAGTAGAGAAAAAAGATTCACTATAATATATATATATATATATATATATATATATATATATACATATATATATATATATATATAAAAGATTCACTATATAAATGGCAACCATTTCTGTTCTCTATAAACAGTTGTCTTCTATACTTCATTTGATGATCTTATCAGTTCCCATGAACTTAATTACCATCTCTATGCTAATAGTTCTCAAATCTACCTATCCTGCTCCAATCTCTCTGCTCACCTCCAATTTCACTTCTCCAACTACTTTTCAGATGTCTCAAACTGGATGTTCAGTGGGCATCTTAAACTCAATATGTCCAAAATGTAATCCATTTTTTCCTCTAACCTCTGCCTACCTCCTACTTTCTCTGTTACTGTGGTGGGAAACACCATCTTTCAAAGACCCCAGACTCATAAACTAGGAGTTATCCTGGACTCCTGTCTATCTTTTATCCCCCATGTATAATCTAGCAAAACATATTGATTCCAGCTTTTCAACTTTTGTGAATACTCTCTTTTTTTCTTTTCTGACACTACCACCACTCTAGTCCAGGCCCTCATTACCTCATGCCTAGACTACTGCATTAATCTGCTGAAGTCTGTGCCTGCTTTGAGTTTTTCCCCATTCCAATCCAGTTTTCATTTGGCCACCAAAATGATATTCCTAAAAGGCAGCTCTTATTTAAGAAAATAATTTTAGAATAGAAAAATATGTTTACTAACTTAAAGTTAAGAGAATAATTTGGAAATACAGAATAATATGACAAGATAATAGCTATGATAAAATTTGGTCAAGGATGGAATGTATCTAATGAGGGTAAATGTAAAGTTATTTATCTGGAAACTTACAAATATGATCAAGAGGTATTTAAAAGAAAATTAGCTACATTTTTATGTTTGCCAAGTTCAATTCCAAAGGAGAAATAAGTGGTAAGAAGACATAGGAAGACTATTAGTGAGGAAGGGGGAGGAACAAACACTTATTAAGTGCTTACTATGTTGCATATTATTTCATGTGATCTTCATAGAAAATATGTCGTGTAGGTACTCTTATTATTTCCACTTTACAGATGAGGAAGCTGAGTCAGATAGTGTATAAATGAATTGCCCATGGTCACATAGCTAGGAAATATCTGCAACTGAATTTGACCTCAGAATAATTAATAGAAAACAGTATCAAAGAAGAGACATAAGAATTAGACACTGTATTATATATATTTATACGACAATACTCAAAGTATGGGCAAAATCTGCTTTTAAAATATATAGATGAAATAGAAAACTTATGCATGTAATTCAATCACATATGTATAATTTAGACTTAGTGGAATGAGTATTGGAATATTTCCTTCTTTGTGATCTTGTTCTCTAAATGCATTCAGAATAAAAATTTCCAAGGCATGCTTTACTTTGAATATACAAGTCAGGTTTAGTCACATTTCTGGCATTTTCTAAAGTGTCATTTCTGCTTTCTCATATAATACATCAGGGGTCAGATATGTTGCCTCTACAGTGATGTGAATAGGAAAGTAAAGAAATACTGGCAAATCTGTGACATTTTATGTTTACTTGTTGTCTTCCTTTTAGTATCATCATAAATGCTCCCAGAATAATCTATATTTGCTATGTCTCCTTGCCAAAATTTCTTCAGGTTTGTGTTTTCCTCTGCTGCTTTTACTGTTCTATGAGGAAATACACATAGATTTCCATCATCTTTCTGTTCAGCAAGACCAATTATTTCCTTGATACAGAAACTTCTCTGTTCTTTTACCTTTCTCACTGGGGTGATGGAAGGGAATCTTATTTAAAAAGGTACAAAATAGATAAAAGGGGGTTTGGGAGTAGTTTCGTAGATTAAGATATAGTCACATAAGAAAATCCACAAACAGGATGGAGAAGTATTGACTTGAAAAGATTTTTAGAAATTCTAGACCCATAACATTATGTTACCAGTGAAAGAAACGACCTTCATAAGAGTGACTTCATTAAGGGCATAGATGAACATAAGGATGGGCTCAAAATCCAAAAAAGACTTTGATGTAGTATGACCATATGAAGCCTAGCTATGGATATATAGGAGAGATCATATTCTTGACTGCTGAGTTCAACTTTCATTCTTGCTTGAAATTCATTTGGCTAGCAGACGCAATGCATGCTAGATGGCCAAAAAGATAATGCAAAGGTATTAGAACCACTTATTTCTTGGTGTTTCCCATGATTTGACAACCTGAAATGAATTTGAAAGCAAAGTATCTCTAGTTGGGAATTAAATGGGGAACCATAATGAATTTCTAGCTCTAAGCTAGGGAGGGCTTTTTGACCTAGAAGCAAACTCCATTTATTAGGAAATTAAGTTAAAAAAACTGTGCCCAAGGGCACTAGCTATCTAAAAGTGACCTTGCTTGATGATTCTATAGAACTTGGGGATTATGACAAAGTTTTGTTGTGTTTTTGTTGTTGTCATTATGTGTGTGTGTGTGTGTGTGTGTAAAAGAAAGTTTCTTCTGAAAGTTTTCCTCTCTCCTCCCTCTGTGGAGATTTCTTTTTAAAAGTGAATTTAAACTCAGTTAGCTAGGTGATACAGGGGAAAGAGCACTGGACCTTGAGTCAGGAAGATCTGAATTCAGATCTGGTCTCAGATACTTACCAGCTGTGTAACTTTATATAAGTCACTCTCTGTTCTTCCTGTATAAAATGGGGATAATAATGCACCCAGGGGTGTTGTGAGGATCAAACTGTAAAGTACTTAGCACAGTGTTTGGCACATGATAAGCTCTATATAAATGATATTTTAAAATATTATTATTATTTTATTTGTTTCTATTTTCTTAAGCAGCTATAGAAGAAGAAACAGCCTATTGCAGAACTGAGTCTTTCTAAGGAGAGGAGATAGAACAATAGCTAAAGATTTCAATAGAAGTGAAAACCTGAAAGCAGAAACAAGTTCCACAATTATCTACAAATAAGTAGATTCACAATGACTAGTGGCATGTTTAGAAGAAGATATATAGCATGCAGTGGAAAGTAGGCAGGAATAACTCAATGAAATCAGAAGACAGCAGCAGCCCTACAGTGTTAGGGATAAATATTTCTTCTCCACACATTTGCCCGAGTCATGCTAGCAAGTGTGTGTTCCCACCATGTATGCAGCTCAGTTATATGTATATAAATCATATGTGCGGTCCTTTGTATTTGTATCTTGCATGTCTCCACTTTCTCCTGGATGATGTGTGCATTTGTGGTTGTAGGTTTCCCAGGTTTATAGGGAGAAACTCTTTTAATGACACTTTACTAACTTTGCTATTTTGTTGCATGCCTTTTCTTTGAAATAATGTATCTTCTGTCTGATAAAGATAAACGCATTAGTGGGGGCTCAAGAGCTTTGGTTTTGAATGGATGTAGAGCACAGAGTACTTTACACCTGGTGTGGTCTTGTCTGAGGAATTCATTGGTGAGATGGAGTGGTAGCATACTTCTAGGTATGATATTTTGCAAAACTGGGATTTGAACTTGGCTTCATGGACACTAAATCTAAATCCACCCTAGCATACTGTGCATGAGACTCAAGAAGAGTTAAATATCTTGATTTTTAACAAAGGGAAGAAGGTGAGTTCTTCAAACTACAGGCTACTGGTCTTAACTTTGATTCCTGTAATAATTCTAATATATGTCATCAAAGGTATGCTTTATGAAGATTTAGAGAGTGGAGTCTAAAAATGATTTTGACATTATCAAAAATTCCTGCACAGCCCATGAAATAGCTGTAAAGAAGAACTCTCAACAAATTCTGGAGCAGCGGAAGCCACACAACAATGGAGTGGAGGAGATTTCAGTTCCAGAGAGCCCTGAAAAACTGACACCAAATGTCCCTCACATACTGGACCCAGAGCAGAGCCCAGCCCTGCCTTGGCTGCGAAGCACCAAGAGGAGCAGATCCAAGCAGGCGTTAGGGACGGAATCTCCAGCGGCCAAGCAGGTACCTCCACCCACAGGTGTCAAAAGTCAGTGAGAGAGCCTGTTTGGCGGGCCAAGAGGGGAGTGGGGTGTCTTCATAACTCAGACCCCTCTCAGGAGGCAGCAGCAGACTGGAGCTCCCAAAGTAGACAGGAGCATGGATCCATTGTTGAAGGTCTCCACATAAACCCCCTGAGGGAACTGAGCCCTGCCCCCCACTCGAGCAGCTGAACTTAATCTCACACTGAATGGAAGCCCTGTCCCCATCTGAGCACCTGAATTTAATCTCACACTGAATAGCAGTCCCACCCCTGCTGAAAGCCCTGAGGCTGGGAAGCAGCATTTGAATCTCAGACACCAAGCACTAGCTGGGTGGATCTGGAGGCAAGGCAGGGGTGGAGAGAAATCTCAGAAATCAAGTAACTGGCTGGGAAAATGCCCAGAAAAGGGAAAAAAATAAGACCATAGAAGGTTACTTTCTTGGTAAACAGATACCTCCTCCCTTCCTTTCCGATGAGTGATTCCATGGCCTGAAGCCTGCTTCAGTCCTGTCCATGCTGCTGGACTATGCTCTGCTCTGAGCTCAGTGTGATAGACCTTTCCTGTCAGCCTTCCAGGCTCTTGGGCTGGAAATCTTTTTCACTCTGTTGTTTTGTGGCTTCTGTTAGTCTAGAATTTGCTTAGAGTCATTTTTTACAGATATTGTATGGGCTATGAGGGGAGAACTGCAGCAAGTTCATCTTTATGCTCTGCCATCATGGCTCTGCTCCCCCAATTCTGCTTTTCAAAGCACTCTTCTCTTCACTGGATTGTTTGCTTGTTTTACCATTTGAACTATTCTGCTTTTAAAGGTATTATTTCTTCAGCATTTTTTGTGCCTCCTTTGTTAAGTGATTGATTTTTTTTATGATTTTATTGAATCACTCTCATTTCTCTTCCCAATTTCTCATGTACCTCCCTTACTTGATTTTTAAATTCCTTTATGAGCTCTTCCATGGTCTGGGATCAATTCATATTTTCCTTTGAGACTTTGGATGCAGAAATTTTTACTTTGTTGTCTTCTGAGTGTGTATTTTAATCTTCCTTTTCACCACAGCCACTTTCCATGGTCAGAATATTTTTCTATTGTTTGCTCATGTTCCAGCCTATTTCTTTACTTTTAACTCTATGCTAAAGTGAAGCTGTACTTCTCAAATGGAGGGACATTGTCTGAAGCTTCAGGTTTTTTTGTGTAGCTGTTTCAGAGGTAATTCTGAGCAAATATAAGCTTTTGGCTCTTCCAATATGTTATGATCTAGGGAAAGGTGTGTTTAACTCCTGTACTGTGCCCAGGTTTGTGAATGACCAAAAGCATTCTTTTCTATCTTGGAACTGTGACCAAGGTTCCTGCTCCTCTAAGGCTTTAAGTTATGCTAGGCTAGTGCTCCTCCTTGCCCTGGGACTAAGAATCAGTACTGTGACCCAGATCTAAATATAGGCAATTCAACAGTATCCTGCGCCTGGTGCCAGCAAAGAGACTCTTGTCAATCTCCTTCTGACCCATTGTCCAGAGACCCTTTTAGAATCTCCTTCTGACCTGTTGTTCAGCACCTTTACCATCTGTGAACTGAGAGTTCTGGAAATTGCTACTTTTGCCTCTGATTCAGTTGACCCAGGCCTGTTCCTGGTTTGCTGGCCCTTGTTTGATGCTGTTGGTCTATGCTGAACTGTACTATTCTGTCACCCTGGAGCAACAGATGCTTCCTGCAGACCTTCTAAGTTTTCTTGGGCTAGAAAATTTCTTTACTCCATTTTTTGGGTGCCCTTCTGTTCTAGAATTTGTTTTAAATCATTATTTAAAGGTATTTGGAAGGGTTTGGGAGAAAAGTCAGGAGAGTCCCTGCCTTTACTCTGCCATCTTGGCTCTGCCTCTGTTAAATTACATTCTTGACACAGACTTAGTATACTTGGATTTCAGTAAAGTGTTTGATAAGATTTTTTCATTTTATCCTTGTGAATAAATTAGAATGATATGGGCTAGATGACATTATAGTCAGTTATATTCAAAACCGACTAGATTCTAAACAAGGTGAAGAGTATAGAGGGAGGAATAGAAGTATTAATGTGGTAGAATTATAGGATATACTACAGAACACCTAATTTGAAGTAAAAACTCGGTGATGAATTTCATCATTAAATTATACCCCTGGCATGAAATCATGAAATCATGTTCCCTCTCTGTCTCTGTCTCTCTGCCTCTCTCTCTCTCACACACACAGAATAGTTCATAATTTCATGATTTGCTTTATTATTAACATCCTCCTTCAAAAGACAGAAAAAGTGATAAAGCACAGTGCTGCCTTGAATTTTACCAAAAGAAGGATGATTGGAAACTTAGGAGGAAGTGAACACTTCTTTGATAAAGGAGAAGAAAACTATGACTATTTTACTATGATTATTTTATCAAATTTAATTTGGTAAAAAGTGATTTTAAAGAGTTAATAGGATAGATAGAATTTAATTGATTAAAATTCTATAATGGAATTCTTCTCAAGAAGAATGGGAAACTTTCAGAAATAAAATTCTGATGATATATGCAAATTATTCTGATAAAGAAGAATGACTTGCTCAAGGTTATTGAGTCCCCTAAGGAGTGACCTATGTAGATTTATATATGAGGACTTAATTGACCAACTTCAAGTAAAAAAAAAAAAAAGACTTTTCTATAATTAGGGAGGTCACAGTCTTGCCATCTCTGTTCAGTGCGAGTTGTCACATTTTAAGAAGGTCACTGAAAAACTGGAGAATATCTAGCAGACAATAAGTGAGCATGTTAGCAGAAGATTGAACAAAGGAACTGGGGATGTTTAGGCTACAGAATAAATGACTGGGGAGAGGGAATTTCATGATTCCTGTCTTCAAGGACTATTGTCTGTGTAATGGTAATATGCCTGTGATGTGGCCCTTGATATATTCACTTCAACAATGTAAAGCTGTATATCTGTCATCCCTCCCATGACACTGGTTCACTCTGGCTTGGCTCGCTTACTCCAACATGCTCTCATACTAGCAGATTTTGGTCCTCAGGCATATACAATGATCACACAGTTTTACTCAAACTATTTTAGCATACTAGAGGTAACCCTGTTGAATGAGAACATATATCTTGCTCTTGAGCATCTATCCAATACATTTTCTATCTACATAACCAGTCACTCATAATAATGACACTTTCAGATAATAAACAAAACAATTGACTTAATTTTTTGAAATGGAAGCATATTATGTGTAATATTTACATAATTATTTATAATTTTATAATTTATTAAGAGTAACATTAAAATCAACGCATGAATAATAAAATATATCCAAATACACATATGTAGTAACATCACACGTTCCTACCAATACACAATTATTGTTGTATTTGTCCTTTGTTCTCAAAGTGGACCATGACATCAAGATGATGACATGACTTGCAGTTGACTTTGATTTGAGTGAGGGAGGGCTGACCAATACAGAGTGTCTATGGTGAAGAGTGCTCTCCTGTTAATTATAACTTGAAAGGAAGCCCTTGAGGGAGGTAAACCCTTATGCTCAGGGTAACATAGCTCTGGGATACACACTCTTATATTATAATAATTTATATATGCATACACATGTATACACACATGTGTATACACACACACACACACACACACATATATATATATTCCATTCCGGAATATTCATGTTACAGAAAACTACACTGCTACTCACCACTTACATGTTTATCCTTACCACTGTTCAGATGGGCAAATTTTCTCTGTTCTATATTTGAACACGTATACTTTTGTAAGATCACTTTACAATTACATTTAACTTGCAGTCATCCTGAGAAATATGTTTAGAAGTTGCTGCAACTTAATGTTACTGGCAGAAAGTGACTGTGTGACCCTAAGCGAGGATTCACTGGTTTGCCTCTATTTCCACAACTGGAAAATGGGCATAACAATAGCATCTACCTCACAGGATTGTTATGAGGATTGAATGAAATTGTATTTGTAAAGCATGTAACAGGGTGCTTGGCACATAGTAAGTGTCATATAAATGCTTACTCTCCTTTCCCTCCCTTCTAACTATAAAACAGGGCAGCTGGGTGGTGCAGTGGATAGAGCACCCATGCAGGAGTCAGGAGGACCTGAGTTCAAATCTCACCTCAGACACTTGACGCTCACTAGCTGTGTGACCTTGGGCAAGTCACTTAACCCCAACTGCCTCATCCTGGGTCATCTCCAGTTATCCAGATGAATATCTGGTCACTGCATTCAGATGGCTCTGGAGGAGAAGTAAGGCTGGTGACCTGCACAGCCCTCCCTCACTCAAAAAAACAAAGTCAAGTTCAAGCCATGTCATTATTTCTGTGATGGCATGTTCTTCTTCAGCAATGAAGGATGAACACACCTGAAAAACTCACACACTGGATATTTTGGGAATATACAGACCAGACCAGCCATGTGTGCACTCATGAAGATATTATGTAGTACATTAGAACAGAGTTCACAGAAATACTGCTCAGGTTGACTCTTTAAGGCTTTCAGACAAAGCTGGCCAACTCACTAAGCTTTTAAATCAACTTCAAAACCTCCTATGTTGTCCCTCCACAACCAATCCAGCCTTTTCAAGTCAGAAATAGAAGAATACAGCCACAGACCCTTATGAGAAATTTCACCTCTCTCTGACTCTAGGTGGCACTAAAGGGCAACAACTGTCACTGAAACTCTTGACAAATGAAGTTGTGTCTCTTTCCCATTAATCAGGAATCACTTAACTGAAGCCTTCTGTCTTCTGACTGCTTCTAAATGTCCCAGCTATAATACAGCACCATTTTAGCCTCCTTCTAAATCTCCTTCTAAATCTTGGGTGCTTATGTCAGATTGTCTCAGGTTTCTGTACTGAGCATAGTGTATATAACACTACATATCTATATCTATTTATCATCTATCTATCTATCTATCTATCTATCTATCTATCTATCTATCTATCTATCTATCTATCTATATTCTTCCTCCAAATACACTCCTTAAATATTTTATCTAGGTATAGTGTATATAACACACACACACTACACACACACACACATACATGCATATACATATATGTATATATCTATGTTATGTCAAATTGTCTCAGATTTCTATATTGAGTACATTATATATACCACACATATATAGTACATATATGCACACATAATATATAAAGCATACACATATATAGAATAAACATGCTCTCTCTATATGTATATATGGTATATATAGTATGTGACGATATATAGACATACTTTGCAGTATAAATGTAATGTGACTGTGTGAGTGATATATATGATATATATATACATCAAATATGTATAGACACATTCTCATATATGTGTGTATGTATCTCCATATTAATGAGAAATCATGTAAATAAGCATCTCTCCTCTCTGAGCCTTTTTTTATCTGTAACGTAAAATGGAGATACTTAGAGTACCTACCACAAAGAGTCATTGTGAGGGATCACATGAGGTAAGTTGCAAAAGAAGTACTTTGTAAATGATACAACAGTATATAAATGACAGCTTATTATTTAGTGTTATTTCAAAATAGAGAGGAAAAATTTAGCTGAGGTAAAATTATTCAATGAAAGTGTTTCCATTGATTTTTAAACTAAGAATGTGTATGTGGAGATATGAAGAGAGAATAAATAAATGGATAAGTATGGACTTATTTGGACAAGAATTAAATGGACTTAAATGGACAAGAATTTGATTTCCTGTTACCAAAGCAAATGAAAAGTTCTATGGGACTGTCCTCTGTCAATGGCATGACATCAAAGAAATCTATTAAATAACTCAATGGGCATAATTAATATTTAGATTCCAAATGTTAATTTCCCCCTACAGTTGAATTCACTTCTTTTCAGATGCTCAGATACTTGGAATTCACTGACACCTTTTGCAGCTGTTTTCTATGCAATCTCTTAGACCTTTTCCCTCTCTCCCATTACAATCAGAAGTCCTGTTCTAATTGCTGACAGATTAAGGCAGCAAAGCCTATAGGACAGGAGTCAACAGGGCCATTTCAGGTGGGTGAGGAAGACATAAGCATGTCTCTTGAGTGTGGAATTGACTATTTGGTTCTTTTTCTGCATTATAATTTTACTGTGGAACCCTCACTTTTATCCAACCAGAAAATGTCGGTACTGCTTATTAGACTTGAACACCAGCCCTCTCACTGCTTTAATTTGTTCTGTATGGCAGCTCTAATACAGTAGAACATAAACTCCTTGATGGTAGTGACTGTCTTTCCTTTGTAGTTGCATCCTTTAGGCTGAGCACAAGAACTCATAGGTGCTTAATAAATGCTTGCTAATTGATTGGTTCTTCACAATCCAGTCATTACTTGACTTCTCTTCAGACAGTTACACTAAGCAGATATCAGTTTCAAATACAGCTGTTCCTTTTGATTCAGTTTCCACAACTGACTACTGGATGGAGGCCTCTAAATTAACCCCTGTTGGTCATCAAACAGCATTAAGTTTAATTTTTAAAAAAAATCTGGATTACATTTTAATGGGTAGCTTCAAGGCAAAAGGATGAATAACAGAAATCCTGTCCCCATCTTTATCCCTTAATTCCCAGTGCCCTTCTTTTAAGAGTATTTCTTTTTGTTAAGCATATTTTTGTGTTTGTTTGTTTCTGACACTAGGGAGGATTTCTGTGTCCATGGTGTGACACCATCAGCCCTGATTTGTCATCTGTTGATGGTATCGTGACTCACTTTTAAAGGGAAAATTGCGCTAGGTGCCCATAGGCTATAGAAATGTCAAAACGAATAAAGAGCATGATCTCTCTGATGGTTTGGAAAAGCTTTCCATAAATCCCACATGGATGTAACCCAAGAAGGGGAGAAGGGAGAGCATGAGAGAAAGTAATAACAGTATTCATTTTCCCTAAACCAATGCAGCAATCAACTTGGCAATTACAAAGATCCATTTCACTGGACTTTATAACTGGAAATGAAATGAGTGAGAAATGAGACTCTCTAATGAAGGCTCAGTCCCCACCCATTGCTCCAGAATCACATCCCACCTATTTCCACAGCCACTCACCAGCTTTTTAATTTGTAGCTTATTTTCTCACAGCTCGCTGTGCGTTCTCTTTCATTTGCATTATAGCCACTTAATATGCAGACAAGGAAAATATAGCTTCAGATCTGATGGGCTCGGCATTTTTTTGGTCTAGTTTTGTTTGTTTTGCTGCTTAGAACAAATGTCTCAGGAGCTCCGTTTAATTTAGCATGTCAAACTGCTTCCTCCAAATACACTCCTTAAATGTTTTATCTACGAGACAGTCAAAAAAGCCCCAAAACAGCATGGCATATGAGAAGCAAAAGGGGTAATGCATGGGGGGATTAGATGAGGAGTTTTGATAATAGAGGCAGGATTGGTAAGATTGTTATGGTCTACATTCCTGAAAGTATCATAGGATAAAGAGTTGAAAGGGACCTCAGAGATTTACTTCTCCAATTCTCTTCTTTTACAGATAAAAGGCAACTGAAGCTCAGAGAGATGATATGACTCACCCAAAGATTGAGTGAGTGACTTATTAATTCCCTCCTGGTAAAGGGATCAGAGATCACTTGGTCCAACATCCCCCTTCTTCAGGTGGAGCATCTGAACTGCAGAGAAATTAAGCAATCAAGTACTGAGGTATAGCAAGGCTAAACACACACACACATTCACAGGACTTTAGAACTAGAAGGGAGTCTAGAAATTTTCTCGATCAGAGCTTCTAAACTTTTTTATTTTTGGTGATTTGGACTTCTTCAGCAATTTGTTGAAGCCTATGGACTGCTTCTCAGATTAATGTTTTAAAATGCTAAAATAAAATACAGAGGATTATAAAATAAACCAATTATGCTGAAATAAAGATGTAATTTTTTGTTCCCATCCAAATTTACAGTCTCCCTGAAATCTGTCCACGGACTCATCAGGAGTTTATAGATACCAGATCAAGACCTCCTGCCTAGTTCAATTCTCCCTTTTTGCAGATGAAATAATTGTTTTGTCCAACTCTATACAAATAAAATAGTCAGAAAAGCATAGGTTATTGAAGACTTGGGCAGTAGAAAGCTTTTGTTTTTATGTGACTCTTCTATCCTTCCTCCTTCCAATTTCCCTAAATAAGAATAATACTTTCATAGTGGCATTTTGATTGAACAATGACTCCATCATTATTAAATGCCTCTAACTTACAAATTGAGGTCTTCCCTTCTGGTGACTTGCATTGTTAATACAGTATGGTAAGATTCATCTGCTTCTGATAGAAAAGGCAGGAGGAAGCTGTTAATGAGACCACAATAAGATGGTCTTTGAAAGTCCAGTTGATTCAGTAATATTATAATATCTTTGTGTCAGTTGCATCCTTTTGGACTGCAGTTCCAGTCAGTAACTTTCCTAATACTACCCTGCCCAAAGAAGAGAATCTCTTCTGGCATCAAGTGTAGACATGTATTCATTAAGTACTTTTATTATTTCCATATTTCAGATCCCCATTTACACATCTTTTTAAAAATCATTATGGAGGACCGCTTGTCAGATATTTTATAGGGAACAATTCCTTTCACATATGGGTTGGACTGAATAGTAGCTTAGATTCCTTTTACTCTCCAATTTAGTGACTTTATGGGCTGAAGTCTTTTTTTGGAATTGATGTTTGGAAAGACATATCTTTTCATAGATACACCCACATGTACAGTTTCCTGGAATAGATTTGTTAAAGTGTAAGAAGTAGGATAAGTTTGCCTGGAGATCATGTCTATGTCATGAAACTCAATAAGAAAGAAATAATTAAGCTAAAGTAGATTAGTTAAATAAACTAGTTAAAAATAGTTAAATAATTAAATTTTGGGGTTAGGGGGAGATGAAATGGGTGGATTGGATACTAGACCTATGATTCCATCACTACAGGGAGGTTCTAATGTGAAAACTCTCTCCACTGAAGTAGTTCCATAATTTACCTGTAACATAGTTTTATGGGGAAAACTGAGAAGTTAATTAACTTGCCTGTGTTCACACAGCTAGTCTGTATCAGAAGCAGGGCTAAACATGAGTCTTCTCTATCCATTACATGATACTTTTATTCCATAGATGAAAATTAATTTGCAGACTAATATTTTTTACACATATCAAACTGATTGGCTTGGCTTTTGATAGCCTGATTTTCAGAGGTAAAGAAAAGAGACATTAAACTCTAGGTTATTCTTGCTCAACTTCCATTCCCTTCTGTGAGGGTTTTCCTGTATGCAGAGACAAGTGGAGATAAGTAGAATACGTAGCCAACTGTATGATAAGAATTCATAGTAATCACCAATATCCGAATTTCACCATTAGACAGACAGTTCTTAGAAGTCAACCCTTGATCAAATGCAATTATTCCTGGAAAAGGTGGTATATTAAACCTTATCACACATTTATGTCTCAGTTTGTCTGAATTTGGCAGATCTTACTCTGAGAGCAGATTTTGATGAGAGTGAGGGTAGACAGAGCATGGGATCATCAGGGTTTTGGTGATGTTTGAGACACCACTGAGGGGAAGAAAAAGCAAAAGAAAGTTTGGAAATATCAGTTACAAACTTTCACTTCATAGCCTTGCCAAGGGCAGGCTCTATCCATACTAGTTTCTGTGGTATATTAGCTGTCAGCATCCATTTTGTTAAACCATGTGCCTCTTTGTGGAGAACTTGAGAAATGTGGCTTCAACAGGTGACTCATTAATTCTCTATCCGAGATTGAACCTAAACCTGGTTCTGTGGAAAAATTCAGGAAGACGGTAGAGAAAGGTGCCCTAGCCCTGGTATTATAAGTTGCTGACTGAACTCATAGGGGAATCATTAGGATGATGGTTTTGTTTGTCCCAGAAAGTCACTAAAACAGTAAACCTATAGCTAGTTTTCAATGCAAAGACTGAATTCACTATCCCTAGTGTTACATTGTTGGGCTCTAAACTATTTGACAAGGCTGAAAAAATACTGGAGTTGAACCTTCTTTGTTTTATTTTATTTAACTCAAATAAGCAGTTCCCATGAACATAAAGCCTACCTTGGATATAAATCAATTTCCACAGGAGTCTGATGAAGTTGTAGGAACCTAGAGTTTCCTGTACTTTAAGGAATGTACTATGTGTGCACTGATCCAAGTCAGCTAATTCCTACTTTTTTTTAAACAAAAACTTCTTTTATACCATGTTTAGAAGTTATGTCTAGTATCAATTTTCAGCCTCTGAACAACCCATTATTTCTCCACCCCTCTAAAAAAAATCAGGAAATAATTCTTAAAAGCCAGACTGCTGAAATTAATCTCTCTGTCACTTTATGGTTAAAGCTTATTTAAGAAAGTACCCAGTTAATATTGGTTATAGGGTGGCAAGACAGTAATTCTTATAGGGGAATTCAAACTTTCCTGTTGCTGTATGTGAGCCCTACTCTTCAATCATTTCTAGCTACCCACCCACTGCCGTTCCTTTCTCTCTCCTCCCCTGGGCTGCTAAGCTAGGAGAGGAAGTGTTTCGTGATGGGTGGGATAGATTTCCAGTACTCCCTGATGCTTCTAAATCTCTTATTTTGGCCTGGAGAAATTACCCTGCACAGTTTGTAATATCAGACTGCATTGTGAGGAGAGGCTAAATGTCAGGGCTGGAGAAGCAGAATGATGAGGGGATAAATGTGATTGCCTTAAGGATGGCTGAAGATGATCTCATTAATCTTTCATTTTACGGACACTGGTTTCAAAGACAGACAAAAACGACTCAGAAGGCAAAAATAGTAGAAGTGTGCTCTCAGGCAAGTTATGGGACAAAAAAGGGCTCCCCCATGCTGAGTTGGCAGAAATGCCATGTGCCTTTCATGATCCCACCACTTCAAAGTCTTCTGTATATTCGTACTACTAATAGATCTTATCAAAGTAGCAAGACTGAAGTCCCGTTAATTTTAGGAGAGTATACTCAAGACACTTTGTCCATGCCTTAGACTTTTGTAACATTTCTTGCAAAGCCACCATCTTTCCAAATGAAAGAAAGATGTTATGATTCTTTCTCTTGATGGCTAAACCTTTGCCCTGGTGTTGAGCAGCACTGTCACTCACTCATGTTAGAAGGTATTCATATGTAGAGCAAATAATATTTTGGGAAGTCAGCTTAGTTCAAAGTAAAAATTAACATAATTTTAAGGACTGCATTGCAATACTTTTCAAGAGTCTTGATTCCTCCTCCCTTGTTGAAATCCTAGACACAGTTTTAAATTCATCTGTAATGCTTCCTCCTCCAGAAAGCCTTCCTTGATTTTCTATGTTCATAGTGTCCTTCTATCTCAAACTTCCGTTAGCGATTTTCTTTGTACTTCTTCAAGTAGCAATTTTCTTCACATTTATCATGGAAAATTATTAATTAGTGCTATCCTTGTTAGTGTTTCTCCCCTTAAAAATTCTAAGTTTATCAGATTGGCTAACATAACAAAATAAGAAAATAAGTGTTGGAGAAGATGTGGGAAAATTGGAGAAGTTGTGAACGTATCCAACCACTCTGGGAAACAATTTGGAACTATGTCCAGAGAGCTACAAAACTGTGCATACCTTTTGATACAGCAATACCATTACTAGGTCTGTACTCCAAAGAGATCATTAAAAAGGGAAAAGGACCTACATGTACAAAAATATTTAGAGGAACTCTTTTTGTTGTGGCAAAGAGTTAGAAATTGAGGGAATATCCATCAATTTGGGGAATGATTGAACAAGCTGTGGTATATGAGTAGAATGGAATACTATCGTTCCATAAGAAATGAACAGGCAAACTTCAGAAAAACCTGGAAAAGCTTGCATGAACTGATGCGAGTGAAGTGAGCAGAACCAGGAGCATATTATACACAGTAACAGCAACATTGCTTGATGATCCACTTTGATAGATTTAGCTATTTTCAAGGATGCAAGTATTTAAGACAATTCCAAAAGGCTCAAGATGGAAAAGGCTATCCACATCCAGGGAAAGTACTAGGGTATCTGAATGAAGATCAAAACATATTATTCTCTCTCTAAAACTTTCTTCTGTTTTGTTCTTTTGTTTTGATTCTTCTTTTGCAACACTACTAATGTGGAAATGTTCAAAAAAATTTTAGGTTCTTAGAAGTTAGGAATCATGTTTCATCTAAAAGTTGTAACTCTCGGTGTCTTGAATGGTACTCTGCATGCAATCAATGCTAAATATATGCTTATTGTAGTGAATTTTTATCAAGAATCGACAAATGAAAGCAAACCTAGTCCTATCAATTGTATGGCTTATGTATATATTGAAATTGAGTTTGGGGAAATGTAAAATATTTTATCTGAGAATTCAATTCAAATCAATCTAGCAAATGTTTTTGAAGAATCTACTATGTGAAAAGTAATGTTTTAGACCATAGGGAAACACAGAGAAAAATGAAGGAAGTCTCAAGGAGCATAAATGTTACTGGGGAATACAAAAGGTACGCTGATATGGATGGGGATGAGACCAGTGATTTTATTGTTGTAGAGGACCTTCTAGATGATGAAACTCATTCTACCAGTATATTTCAGCATCATCTTAGAGAGAGAGTTGTCCAGAACACTAAGAGATTAAGTGACTTGCTGTGCTGGGTGGGCCGGACTCAGGCCAATACAGTTAGGTTAGGGTTGGTTTAGGAATGCAGTGACTCACAGGTCATTCAACAGTTATCAAAAGGAGATTTACTTAGCTATAGCATATAAGGGATATTCAACAAGGTTATTTCATCACTTAGCTTGGGTAGATGTATCTCAGAAGAAGCCATATGATAATAAGTTTGGTCAATAGCACAGGGTGTGCTAATTTTAGAATATCTGCTGGGTCTGAGGGCCTCCAACCCTGTATGGGCAGGTTTTTTTTAAACCTTTAGGTAATCAAGAAATCATATTATTAGAGACAGAGACTATCAATAAGCTACCAATGGAGACTGAGCTTGAGCTTTAGCCCTTAGGCCAATCAATTTCTTGGGAAAACTGGGTTACTTTTCAGGGAAAAACTAGATTATTCCATGTGTATATGTGTGATTGGGGGAGGGAGGGACAACACAGGTAGATAAGACACAGGATGACACAAATAGTAATTATCAGAGAATTATTCAAACTCAATTCTTCCTGTCTTTGAGTCCAGTTCTCTATCCATTTTACCACATTGTCTCTTATTTACATATAAGTAAGTTAAAAAGTACGTGCAAAGTAATAGCATTTAAGGAGAAGACACTAAATATCTTTATTGGTATTGTACACATTCATAAAAGACCAGGAAAATATTAAATTTAGTTCAATTTAATAAACATTAAATACCTGCAATGTGGAAGCACAGAGTTAGGCATGGGGGATAAAAAGAGTAAGGCCAGATGACCCTTGAAGTCCAGGAACTTTATTCATCTCTATTAAAGTCATTTGTTTCTCATATTGGTGTGGAAGGGACCATAAGTCAAAGGCTTTCCAGGAGCACATTATCTGATGATTCTTCTAGAATTGGAAAGACTTTGAGCCCAGGCCACCAAAGGGGTAGGCTGGTCATAGGGGGTGAAACCTAGCTATGTTACAGAGGCCCATCATCAAGTGATGAATCTTTCAGCCAAAGATGTCTTCCTGCTCACCAAGTTGTTGAGGGAGTATGATCTATGTAAGTGGAAAGAGTGTAAGTACCTGTGTAATTATAATCCTTGATGTAAGAGATTTTTGCATTAAATCTGTGTGCCAGGTACATGACTGATATCTTTAGATATTAACATAGTGGAAAGCACACTGAACTTCAGTCAGGATACCTAGGCTCAAATTTTAGATCAACCATTCATTTCTTTGCATTCTCATAATTGGGTCATAACTTCTGTAGTGATCAGTTTCCTTAGCTGTAAAATGATTGGGTTAGAATAGAAAATCCCTAAGGTCATTTTTAGTTCTAAAATGTTGTAGGCTAATTATTGCAGCATTCAAATTGCAAAATTTGACTAAGGAGCAATCTGTTTGCCAGAAGAATCTTGGAGGTCACTTACCAAGGATAACAAAACAATAACAGGGTAATTATTAGAAAATACCCTAGGTATATTTTCACTTAACCAACATTCTATTAAGTGGAACTCATTTCTTTTGCCATCAACAATAGAATGTAATTAGTGTCCTTAATAACTATTTTGAAGCACTGTAAGACATGGAAATGATTTTTGAGTCATTAAAAAAAAGGGCTTCATCGAAGTTCTATATATTTTTATCCTAAAATATATTTTATTATATTTAAAAACTTGTAATATGATAATCAATAATATATGGTACTTCTTTGTGTTGGTTCATGTTCTTCCAAAGAAAACTTGAATGAAACCTTTAAGTACATTGCTTTAAAATGTATACCCATTAATTATTTTTTCTTTCAAAAAATATCATTTTTGATATGCCATCTCTATCTAGTGACAGACTCCATTAAGAGCAATATGGCAACAATTTCATTTCCCACCTGTCTCCATACCTCTGAACTAGTTGTCTGTCTTTCAGATCCTGTAGCTCTGCTGAAAGCTCAGCTCAAGAGCTACTTTAACAAAAAGAATTAGGTGATTTCTCCTCAACACTCCCTTCCTCATATACCCCTTCCCCTCACCAAAATTGTGCATTGTGATTTTATTTTGGTATCTCTGTGCACATCTGTACAAGTAGAAGATGAGTTCTTTGAATTCAGAGACTTTTTTTGGGCAGAGGGTTGAGTATCATCAGTGTCTAATCAGTGGTTAATAAATACTTGAAAAAAATCATGTTCAGTTGGCTTGACCATGTCAGAGAAAAGGGAGTTTTAGGTGATAGATGAACTACAGTCATTCTTGTTTCTTTACAAAACTTAGATAATTTTAGTTTTACCAATGTAGCTTCCATTGTTGTGAATAAACGTGTTTTGTGTGAAACGTGATTAAATCTAGGAGATTTTTAATTTGGCTAAGCTGAAAATATTTTTAATATTTGGAAAGGATCAAAGGTTCCAGGAACACTTCAAAATAGTAAATTTTAATAATAGTTATCATTATAATGGCTAATTCTTACTCCATAGTAATAGGGTATATTGCTAAATGAATGACTATTAATCTCCTCAAATGTTACTGAGTCTTTGTGGTGCAGGGAGAAAGTGCTTTATCTGGAGTCAGAAGAGCTGAGTTTGAATCCCATCTCTTCACTTATTCTTTGTGTAGGCTTGGGCAAGGACCTCTGGCACTCGGTTTTCTCATCAATAATTTGAGGAGGTTGGACCAAGTTAACTTTTAAGTTCCCTTCTGGCTCTAAATCTACCAATCTATGAGCTCAATTGGTTTTGATGGCAGCCACTTAAATTCACATGCTATGATTCTTCTGATTATAATTGAGAAAATTTAGCATAGATTACAGTGTTTCAAATTTTTATTCAAACTAGAATCATAGAATGTTAGAGAAGTTATAAGAACCTCAGAGATCATCTTCTTCCCAGTTACAAACATTGAATTCAGACCTCACCCATTCTTTGTTTTTGTTTATCCAGTTAGGAAATGGAGGATGTTGAGTTAGTTTCCACCAAATCAAGTTTTTACCCATTGATATATATCTTTCTTAGGATATCACTTTCCCCTAATTATACTATACTATACCTCTAATGCTGTAAGAGTGCAGCAATAAGCCTGTGACTTTCACAGAATTTGTTCTTGATCCCATAAGGAGACACAATCATAGATTGAGAGTTGGATGGTAAGTTAAAATCACTTACTCCAACACTCTCATTTTATAGTTCAGGAAACTGAGACTATGTAAGGTTAAGTGATTTAAACATTGCCACACAGGTAGTAGATGGCAGAGCTATCATTAAAACTCAAACCCTGTGTATTTCAAATTTGGTTAGCATATAGACAGGAAGGTGGATCCCTGACAACTTGACCATTTCCAGCAGATCCTGGGTCTATGGGGGTGGCAGTGGGGGTTTCTTCTCTTCCACAAAAGGATCACTACTTCTGTCCTCATTGGTTCAATCCTGGGGGAACATGGCCTTTATAGAAATGGAGCAGGCTCCTGTTCATTGTCTCTGACTCTTTACTGCCTGTCATGAAACCCTTAGGGAAAATCATTCAAGGAAAAATTTTCTTTTTGACTCACATCTTAGGTCTCTCAAAAGGGTAATAGGATGGTACTCAATGTGCAATGTAGTTCAGGGATAGGGTGGAAAAATGTTTCCTCCCAATAAAACAAATACTTAAAACAAACAAACTAAAAGACTCACAAACATTGACAGTGATATAAATCAAGAAAAAGTAACCTAAAATCCTTATTATATTTCCTTGAGAGGTTGCTATATAAGCCATTGAAATATGGAATAATTAGTGGGAACTTGAATGAGTATTTTATTTTCATCCCAGCTATACACAGTCAAAACACATGTCTCTCAAGGTTTATGTCTTCTTGTAAGCCAGACCAGACTTTTTCCCATACCCTTCTCATACTCCTATGATAAGCACCATACCTACAAAGTACATACACCTCCTGTAGGGAAGTCAACAATGACCAAAGAACCCAGAAACTACCGAACTCCTAAAAAGTTCATCTCATGATTATTGTTTGGTTATGTCTGCTTAGGGAAAGAAACAAAACAGAAGAAGCAGCCAGGACCCCAACTCCTAGGGTCAGGCTCTCTTAGGTAGCACATATTTTAGTTGCCATGGGATATCTGTTGTTGTCTTAAAGTATTTTTATACTTCAAAGGAAGAGAGAGTCAGAGGATTGTGGATCCTTTCTATAACATTCCTGACAAATGCTCACCTAGCCCCTGCCTGAAGACTTACAGTGATGAGAAAGTCATTCCTACCTAAGGTAGTCAATTCATATTTTTAAATATCCTTAGTAGGCATTAAGTTCTCCCTTATAATGAGCTGAAATCTTTCTCTCTATAATTTCTACACTTTTAACCTAATCCCTTTCTACTCTTTTCCCCAACCCGAACACCAAGCTAAGCTATATTTATTTTTCAAATTTTAGTCAAGTGATATAGTGACTCTGGAAAATATCCATGTGACAATATGCCTTTAATTCACATATCATTTGTACAAAGAATAATGCTTAATTTATAGTTTTGTCTTTTAGAATACTATGCCAAGGGATTAAATTTTTTCCATCTGTTTTCCTTCCTCTACAAGAATCTTGGCACATAACTCACCACAGTTTAGAGGTGACCCTGGGTTCTCAAAAGTTGTGCCAATGGCATAATGCAAGAGCTAGCAGTCTTATAAACTGAAAAGTCTGAGTATGAGCCCTGAGACTGATTGGTTATCATTCGTTCTTGAAGAGGAACAAAATGATATCATTGAGTTGGAATCAAATACACTGTGTCTGTCTATAGATGATCAGACCAATGTGAGCTCAGAAGGTACTACCACAGGTCAGGTACCAATAGTTCATATAAGCATTTGGAGAGGAGAAGTCTCTCAGTTTGCACATCTCACATTTCCTTTGAGCTATTCTGTTTTGTTCATAGATTTGATGCAGGTACGACATGTTGGGTTGTCCTGTGCCAGTGTCTCACATGTCTTCCAACTGTTTCCAAAGTTTTTCAGAGAGATCATTAGTGTCCTCACACTGCTTCTTTTGACCTCTATGCAAGCACTTACCTTGTGTGAGTTCACTGTAAACTGGTCTTTTAAGCAAACATATATTTGGCATTTGAACAACATGGCCAGCATCATCAGAATATTGAAGCATAATGAAATAAGAATTCTGGATTTGGAGTCAGAGTGGCTCAGTTAGAATCCTGGCACTTCCCAATTATTATCGATGGGACATTGGGCAAGACGCTTGACTTTCCTCATCGGTAAAATGATATGGTTGGACCAGATGGCATCCAAGGTGCTTTTTGCTCTAAATCATTATCTTGTGGTGAATTGAGTTACATTTTAAAAAGTCTTTGACCAGATTATAGGGTAATTATTTGTCCAAAGAGGAATTGTAATAAATATTATGTCACTCTACTAAGAGAATTTGAGATCTTCAAAATATTATAGGTGTTTTCTTATTGCCTTTCCAAGGTTTTTAATTTAAAAACAATATTTTCTGTCATTTAAAACTGGAAAGATTTTCTATTTAGTAGCTATAATTAACCACAGAAATATGTAATCCTAAGGAATTTAGCAGTTTTGCAGAAATACGAAACACCTTTTAAATCTGGTTATTTTATGGCATGTTGGGATTTCTATTTGAAAACCTGTTGGACATTTTGGCTTTTATTTTAACTGCCTGTTGCTAAAGAACTTACTGAATACCAAACAGAAGCTAACCTGGATTATAAAAGTCATCTTTCATAAGGCTAAAGACTTAGATTTGTTTGGTGTAAAATACACCTTTTTTTACTTAAGTGAGATCAATTGCTTTAAGATTACAAAGTGGTGGAAACTTGCCTAATTAGCCTTTTCTTGGACTGGATGTTTGGAAGTGTCACCTCCACTTGATATCAGGCAACCGTAATTAGTGTGAAAGAAGTAACATGAAGAATATAGAGCAGGTGACAAAATGAATAAGAGGAAAGTAAGCGACCACCAACAAACAGACCACCGGGATTCAATCAGGGGCAAAAATTAGCACGGTGAACATAAGGTTTCTGAAAAACCCATAAGGAAAAAAAGAAAACCATAAGGCAAAAAGAGCTTGACTACTGACTTATATTTTATTCCACAACTGCATCCAACCCAAATAGCTTAATTGGATGACTGGCGCATTCATGTCCATACCAAACTGCCCTATAACACCCATATCCACAGCTCAAGCAATCTATCAGTCCCAGAGCTTTCTTCTGACTACTCTTGGCTGATGTAGATTGCACTCTTCTCTCCCGTCACTTACATCCTTCATTGTTTTGTTATCTCTCAATCTCTTTCTTCCCAATATCGAGTTAGAGAATTAGAGAGACAGGAAAAAACAGAAAGAACAGGAATAAGGAGGGGAGAAAATGTATAGGTTTATGTCGATAGGGGCAGTTGTGTTGAAAAGCACTTCAAATCGGTCTGTTGTGTTTCTAACCTTGCATAAATTTGGTTTAATATTTTTGCCATTTTTGTGATTGTATGCACAAAAGAAGAGTGTGAGCATAATTTCTGAGATTCTCTCACTGAAGTAATTTGAAATAATTACAAATGATTTATAAAAGTTATTTAGGAGTCATTCTAAGCAGATATACGGAAGGAAGCTGACAAATGATAGCTGATGACATTAGGTTCTACATCTGTAAGGGACCTTGGAGACCATCTAGTTCAATTCCCTCATTTTATAGATGAGGAACTGAAGTCTAATAAGTTTAAGTGCCTTGCCCATGGTCAAGAAGGTGGAAAGGAGCAAAGCTAGGAATCAAACACATATCCTCTGACTACAAATCCAGAAATCTTCTCACTGTACAATAATGAATTCATAGGAAATTGCCTACTTCTGATTAAAGAACACTTAGTTAAAGAGGATGTTTAACATCACTTCTTTCCCAACCCCTCTTCTTGATTCAGGATAGTATAGTGAAAATTTTTTGTTTATTTGTTTGTTCAGTTGTGCTGGAACTTCAGTGATTCCTTTTGGAGTTTTCTTGGCAAAGATAAGGGAATCAGTTTGCCATTTCCATCTCCAGGTCATTTTGAAGATGAGGAACTGGGGCAAAAGGGGTTGAGTGATTTGCCCAGGATCGCACAGCAATTTAAGTGTCTGAGACCAGATTTGAACTCATGAAGATGAGTTTTCCTGGGTCTAGGCACAGCACTCTATCCACTTTGATGCAGCAATCTTTTATTGGTTCCTGTGGACTTATGCTCTGAGATGATGCAGACTCTCCAAACAAGTCCCTACATGTAGTTAAATGGAGTTGCCAAACATAGCTTAATTACTGTTGTTCAGTTTGACTTTTCATGACACCAGTGTCCATACTGTCCATAGGGTTTTCTTGGCAAAAAGTTCTGGCGTGGTTTTCCATTTCCTTCTCCAGCTAATACATGTATGTATATACATACAAATACATATGTGTATATACATATATATATATATATTATTTTTCCTCTTGATAGAAGAACTCTGACAAAGATGTCTTGAGTAGTAAGTTGTTCTAAGGCAGAAAGGTCCAGGAGAATACTACAGGTCAAAGCAGACAGTGGGGAAAGGTCAGGGTTATGTCATACAAATACAAGTAATATCTACCTATCATCTATCTCTATAGATCCTAGCATCAACAAAAGAGAAAAACCTAAGCAGGTTAATAAAGAGTAGTCCTTGCAATCTGACCTATGACCTTTGATTTTATTTATGACAGAGGATTTTAGTTCACCACATTTATTTTCTGATTCTTTCTAAGGTTGACTAGGTGAAAGCAAATGAAGATGTATTTGCAGTCAGTATTAGGAAAGGTTTAGTAGAGTTTGTCTGTAACAGGGTCAGAAAGTAGACTATGCGTTCCAACAGATTCTTTGAGAAAGAGATTGAAAACAGAGGGAAATTACTTTAGCAGAAGACTGTGAAAAAGTCATTATGATAGCTAGCATTTATATAGCACTTTAAAATTTTCAAAGCACTTTATAAACAGTATCTACTTTGATCTTCACAATAACCATATGAGATAAGGGCAACATTTATTATCATCTACAAAATGAGAAACCTAAAGCATAAGGAGGTTAAGTGACTGGCGTGGAGTCACCTAACTGATGAGTGAAACAGGAGACTGAGTTAGGTCTTCCAGAGTCCACCGTTCTATCCACTATCTCAGGTTGTCTCTAATGAAAAAGAATAGGCCCAGTATATTTCCTTACCCTGAATGATTGAAAGTCAGAAACTTTGGAAATTCCATGTGATAATTTAGAGTCAAATGCCCAGGAAAGAAAGTTAGCCAGATTTTCTTTTAAAGTACCTTCTTTTTGAGACAGAAAATGTTATATACTGAATGATAGGGATAACATAATAAATAGAACATGTGGTTCTCACCTTTGAGCAATTACATTCCTGTTATAAGAGTAAAAAGATGCACAGAAAAATAATGAAACTATAGCAATTAAAATCAACAAGTGGGATATGACTTGGTACATAACAAATACTTAAATGCTTAGGGAATGTAATACAACAGACTTCATTAGAATGGAGTGTAATAAACTTAGGAAAACTACCTGAAGGAACTGATTTGGATCTAGGCTAAGAAAAAAGTAGGAAAGACTGTTTTAACTTTATTTTTCTCAGTCTGATTATGTGATATTTTTTTTCTGTCTAGGCTTGGCTCAAAAGGAACAAATGATTTTCACGTACTCAGTTGTCAACATCTTCCTGCTCCTCTTACTGATTATCTCACTTATATCACAAATGGCTATATTTATTTTCATTGAAAGCCATGGTTTTATTGTTGGAGTATGGGTTCAATCCACAATGAGAAGATAAGTTCTGATTTGGAAACCAGAATTCAGCACATTTCAGTTCTATTCAAAGGCATTTATTAAAAATTGTGTAAGACATAAGGCCAGGGCATGGAATGACAAAGACAAAAATGGAAAACCCATCCCTCCCCTCAAGTGGTTTACATGAGTTTTGGTCCAATTCTACCACTAATTCAATAGTAGATTTTGGGAAAATCACTACACCTCTTCAGGCCTCATTATCCATAAAGCAGGTTAAATGATTCCTATTATACTGTCCAACTCTAAAATTCTGTTCTCAGTGTACATATGCTGCCAACTAATTCTTGGAATTAATCATCCAAAGACTTGTTATTGGTGTCAGAGTGATACAAACATCTTACAGTGTTGTTCTTCAGTTGTTTCAGTCATGTCTGACTCTTTGTGACCCAATTTGGGCTTTTCTTGCAGATACTGGAGTGGTTTGCTATTTTCTTTTCCAGATCATTTAACAGATGAGGAACTGAGGCAAACAAGGTTAAGTGACTTGCTTAGGATCACACAGCTAATGTCTGAGGCCAGATTTGAACTCAAGAAGATGAATCTTCCTGACCCCAAACCTGGTACTTTATCCACTGTGCTACCTAGACTCCTTCTTACAGTATACCTTCTTGTTATTTCATTTTAGAGCAGCTCTCAATTAATTTTAATTAATTAATTTTAAATATTCATTCTTAGTTATCCATTCATATGGAAGAGGAGTTCCTTCAGACATCAAATATCATATTTCCAACTTCTATATCCCTCAACTATTTAAAATAATGCTGAGCAAATATTAGCCCATTTATACTTTTTAATTAGTTCAATGTGTATAGACACAGGTACTATAAGGATTTGGGACACACCTGTAATTTCCTTAATATTTAAACTCACAAGTGAGGACACTCTCTCTCCCAATGTTCATCTGCCCCTCTTTGCAACTTATAGTTATGGAAAATTGCTTTGATCTCTTAGAGGTTAAGTGGTTTGTTCAGTGATATTGTTGCTGCTGATTCGTTATTTTCAAAAGGGACTAATGACATCACTCATGATGTTTGAGTTGGATTTAATAAAGAATAATTGTGCAAAGTTGTCCACAGTCATCAACATCCAGGAGCAAGACAAAATTCAGGACCACTGGCAAAGGCCTGAGATGCAGTGAATGAATGACTTTGGTGTCTTTAATGTCTGCTGAACCTGTAAGGGACCCACCTTCATGGCCATTGCAACAAATGAGTAGACATCCCCTTAATTCACTGACAAGTTTGAGGCCTCTTGATTTCTCTCTGTTTGGTTTAGCCTGTCTGCCACGATGCTTTAACCAGGTTATGACCACTACACATTCTATGGCTTCTTGGAACCAGAGGTAAGAGCTCAGTCATATGGCCTGCATATGTCTGAAAAAGGACTTGAATTTAGCTGTTCCTGGTTTCAGGGTCAACTTTCTACTTAAAACTCCATTTTACATTATATGTATGGAAATCCAATATACAAAGAAAAATTATTCCTCTAATGTAAATATTAATTATTCCATAATTCAAAGTTCTTTACTTTTGTCTAGTACTTATTCAAGATGCATATCTTCTATGACTTAATATATAATCTTTGAGACTTGTTAGAGATGAAAAATTCATGACACTGTGTCCAATTTAGTAATGAGCTTTTCTAATTAGTCTCATCCTTGGATAGAAATATAGACCATTACAAGATCTGTATTCAAAGGCTTTCCAGTTTATTTGACTAAACTTGTGAGCTGTTGGGCTCTACTTCTTAAGTCTGAGGCTGGCTGTCTATCCATTATACCATGTTTCCCCTGGATTCTGCTAGTCTCCTAAAAATATCATCCTGTCTCTTTCCTGCCTTTTATTACAAAATAAGCAAAAGCCCTACAAAAGAATGAAGGAATACGTACATAAATGTATATATATATATATATATATATATATATATATATATATATATATATATATATATATATATATATATACACATATTCTGAGAGGAAGAATTTATGTTATTTTCTTCCTCTACCTCCCACCTACTCCACTTTCAATCTCCTGCCATCTAATAGATATTTCAATTTAAAGCTGCTTCCTCCAAGATCAACAGTGACCTAATAATTAGCAAAGTTAATGAACTCCTATCTCTTAGCTATTTATAATTTCTGCAGAGTTTAACAACTCCTTCTCCCCATCCCCTGAACTTCTATGAAGCTGCTCTGACTTGGTTCCTTTCCTTCCTGTTTCACGGTTCCTTATCAATTTTCTTCACTGTTCCTTTTCTTAAGTGACATCGTCATCTGAGGCTCTACTTTTGACCCTCTTCTATTTTCTCTCAGAAAATCTCATTTATAATCCATTTCTTCATTTTTAAAATGTTTACAGATGATTTTCAAACCTACATCACAACCTTTTGTCACATTCCAGCTGCCTAATAACTAGATTCACTTGCATATATAGCCGATGTCATTGTAAAGTTGCTTTCATTCATGTTCGACTCTTCCTAACTCCATTAGTGATTTCTTGGCAAAGATATTAAAGTGGATTGACATTTCCTCTTCCAGCTCATTTTTACAGGTGAGGAAATGGAGGCAAATAAGGTTAAGTGACTGTCCCAAGGTCTTACAGCTGGTAAGCGTCTGAGGCCAATACCTCAAATTCAATGTGTCCAAATATTCCCTTTCCTTTAAAAGGTTTTCATTCCTGAAAAGTTGCCACTACTCTCTTAGTACCCTAGGCTCAAAACCTCATGGTCATTCTTGTTCTTTCCTCCATATCACACGCATATCTGCTCAAGTATGAAGTCTATTTATTCTACTTCCACATTTTATTTAAACTCTGTCCTCTCCTTTCTAGTATTACTACAATTATCTTACCTGAATTATTGTAATAGCTTTTTAACTGGTTTTCTCGATTTTAATTTCTTCTTTTTTCAAACACAGGTCTCAAAATAATCTTTCCAAAGCACAGGTAAAACCGTATCATTTCTTTGTTCAAAATTTTTTAGTGACTACTCATTCCTAATGTATAAAGTACAAACTCATTATTCTGGCATTTGAACTTTACCCAATATGACCTACCCTTCTAATTATATCACACTATTCATTTCTGCAGTTGGCACTATTATCAGTCTGGACTGCTAATATAAAAATGTACACCTGATATGGATTCTCTATATCTTCCTCAAGTTAAAATGTTTCTTTTCCTCTATGGGCCTTCTCTTCTAAGTGCCATCTCTTTTCTGAAGTCTGCTGATTTCTGTAGCTAGAAGTGGTTCCTCATTTCCTAAATCTTTGATTTTTTTTCTTTTCAAATGTATATAATAGTAATTTATGTACATACCTAATCTCCCTATTAGACTATAAGCTCTTTGAAGTCAGGGACAATGCCATTTCTTCCCACTTTCATGTCTAGTAAGCTATATCTTTGGCATAGTATTCATTGAAAAAATTTTGGATTGAACTATTGAATTATAAGGGGAGAAATGAAGCTTGATTAATCAGAATAGCTATGGTAAGAATAAATCACTTCAGACATACCTTTTATTTTATCAGCTGTAAGTCATTGAACAATGTTTTACATGTAGTAAGGAGTTGATAAATGTTTGATGATTGAATGACTGAATACATAGTTATATACATGTATATGTATATTTGTATGTATAGAAGTAAAATTACATATATGTATATAAGTAAAATTAAATATTTAATGCACTCACCTAACCATATCATGCCAGTTTATTAGATTAAATTAATGAACAAATTATAAAATAAATTAAATCCTCCTTCCAACATCAATGAGATCACAAAGTTGAGCAATAAATTGTAATGGTAGGTCTATGTGACATGCATATTGGGCATTATACTAGGCCACCAGTTCTAAGAGTATGATCTGGAGACCTCTAGGGATATCTGACACCTTTTCAGGAGAGATATGAGATAAAAATCATTTTAATAATAATACTAAGAAGCTTTAATTTTTAATATGGTGAACAACAATACATATAACACACATAAACAAAAGTTTTTTGGTGTCTTCAATAATTTTTGAGAGTATAGGGATCCTGAGATAAAAAAAGTTTGAGAACGGTTGTACTAGAAAATTAGAAAGTAGAAATTATCTTGCAAATTTAATGGATATTTTATTTATTGCTTGGAATATTTATTGTTCTTTAAATGGGGATGGGTTTTTAGAGATTCTGGTCTAAAACTCACCGTCACCTTACTGTGCTTCATGTTATACAGAAAACCATTTGGGAAAGTTTTTGATAACTACCTTTGACTTTTTATGAAAAATAATATATCATAGCACTCTCTTGGTTATTTCAACTGTCCACTTTCCACGTCTCACTTCAGAGACCTGTAGACTTCACACATGGCTTTAGGTAATAATTGAAATCATATCATTTTTGCCTCCAAGTCAATATAACAATTTTACAGTAGAAATACATCTATTAACATGAAAAACACTCACAAACATTCATAAGACTTAACTCTCTAGAGTACCATTCCTTTTTTTCCAATTCAATTCAAAGAAGCATGAGCTCAGAGTCTTTTGAGTCAGATTAGAATAGCATCATAAAACATTTTTTTAACTTAGGTTTTTCTCTGTGAATCTAATAATAAAAAACTACTTAGTTTTTCAAATATTTTATAGGTTCCTTTTTTGTTGTCTAGACCTCTGATTTCCCTAGATTCTCATTTTTCTGTCCTGCCTCTCCCCCTCCCCTTTTAAGTTATCAATATTCTTCTGTTGATATTATTGTGGTGGTATGACATAGAATATGATAGTACCCAAGAATTGAAGTTGACCACCTACAAAGGGCCATTGAAAGATGTTGCAGTGGATAGAGTGCTGATTTTGAAGTCAAGAAGCCTAGATTTAAAGCCTACCTCAAACATATCTCACTTATGTTCAGTTAACATAGACCTCACCCTAATTCACGTTCTATGATGTAGCCTTTAGAGGTGATAAACTCCCAGACAATTGCATTAGCCTCCAAATTAGTCTCCAAGTTTCTCCTTCAAGTTTCTCCTTACTCCAAACCATCCATCATACAGATGCTAAAGTGATTATTCTGAGGAGTTTGCCATTACACTCCCTATTGCTGGGTTTTCCCCAAGGTTCTGTCCTAGGTCATCTTTCCTTCTTCTTCTGTTCTTTCTCTCTTTCTTTCCATAGCACAATTATGGGTTTAACCATAGTTTCTACATAGAGGATTCCACAATCTATAAATCCAGTCTTTCTCCCAAGCTTCGGTCCTATATCACCAGGTTGCCTACTGGACTTTTCATACTCTATGTCTTAAAGACATTATAAATGCACCTGATTTAAAAATGAATTTATTATCTTTTCCCCAAAATCCTGTCCTTTTCCAAACTTCCTTATTTATGACAAAGGCACTATCATCTGTCCAGTGTGTCAGATTTAAAGTCTTGGCATTGTCCTGCTCTCTTTTGTCCTCAAAGTCCAAACAACTGATAAATCCTGTAATTTCAATTTTTATGTCTCTCACATCTAACAACTTCTCTACACTCAACTACCTTCTAACTTACTTCAAGCCTTATCTTTATTCATCTAGATTATTGCAACAGCCTCCTAACAGTTCTCCTTCCCCTGCCCGCAAGTCTCTCACTATTCCATTACGTCCCATATATTGCTGCAAAGGAAAATTTCTTTAAGAACAGAAGTGACCAGGTAACTCCCATATTCAGCACAATCTAATTGCATCCTTTTTTCTAGAAAAAAAATAATTAAATTCTTCTCCATAGCTTTTAAACTTCTATATTACTTGTCCCCAACTTATGTTTTCTCTCTCCCTAGTTATTACTCCCTTCTTGTACTGTGATCTAGTCAAGCTGGCCTTCTATGACTTATCACAAGTTCAAGAGATATAGTTTCTGGGTAATTAATCATTTTATTAATCATGCTGGCAATCATTCTTAAAAGGGTCAGTGACTGTAAAAGAATGCCAAAGACCCCTCATGGAAGGCACTCAATGCTTA